>JAHZMZ010001451.1:0-15053 GCA_027743805.1 Lepidocyrtoides sp. E14 | reverse complement strand
TATAAAATATCCGTTGCGTATACAGATCAAATATTTCATGTTTAATTCTATAATTTCACATTAGAATAAATTTCATTCATCTTCAATAGTAAAAAAACTATTATTTGCGTTATTCGAATTTCAATTCTAAGGCTATTGTGATACTTGATTCTCATGTATTTGCATACAACGCACACAAACTGTAATGCAGTGATGAGTGCATCTTCATTAAATAAACCCCAACACTCAGCACCATTACAAGTTTATCACTATAGCTTCATTAATTCCATACCACTTAAGTTTTTGTTCGTAAATTTCTCTAACTAGCATCTTAAGGTCAAAGGATTCATAGATGAAGTCATTCAACGCAACAAAAGCATGTGTTGTACCATACCCTTTCCTAAAGGCAAATTGGCTTTCATCGATCAAATTATTGTCATTTACATATTTTTTTAGTTGTACAAGTAAACACTTGTCCAGTATTTTAGAAATAACCGGAAGAATGGATATAGGCCTTGTATCGTTTGCAGACAGAGGATTTGCATTTTTTAGTAATACAACGATTTTGGCAGTTTTCCATTCATCTGGTACTGAACCCATGACAATACAGTGGTTATATAATGCGGCTAGCGATTTACAAAAAGGTAACGATTTTAGGGCAATATTAAATATTTTGTTTGTAAACCCAAGAGGGTCGACAGTATTTGAAGTCTTATTTTTTACACATTTCCATGCATATAAAATATCGTCTACTTTGATATCTCGTATACAAAAGGTCTTATTATCTGGGTTAATACAGGATGGCTTTAAAGGTTGTGGAGATTTTGTACTATCTTTTGTTGATATTTTTATATAGTGGTTGTTAACTAACTCGGGGTCTAAGTTGTTTATCTGGAGTTTCTTCTCCTTTATAGGTAGAATAGTTTTTAAACCATCCCAAAGGGTGCTTGTCTTAATTAAATTATTTAACACATTTTTAGAATCATTTTTTACATTTAGTCTAACAAGCTTCCTCAGACGATTCATTTCGTTTTTGGTTGCTGCATTCCGTCGTTTCTTGAACTTTTTGTACGATACCTTTGCACGTTTAATTAAAACCTTTGTGTGTTTTGATAAATATTTTTTAGTCGCACGAAAGCTTATTTTCTTTTTGACAATAGGAAAATGCATGTCTACTATCGTGGCAAAAGTATCAATAAATATTACAGGATCGTCAATAGGTACATAGAAACAATGGCTTAGAACATTGTAAAATGACTCGATTTTATGTGGTAGAAATACACGTTTTGTTATAGTATTAGTAGGAATTGGTGGCTTACAGCATTCAATAGAACATTCAACCAGTAAATGATCAGAAATAAATGTATCGATTACATTGTGACTTGTAACTGAGTTCGGGCACTTTACAAAAATCAGGTCTAATATGTTACTTTCCCTAGTAGCTTTTGTTATCAATTGCCTGATTCCAAAATGACTGGTAAAGTCATTGACTGGCTTAATGAACTTTTGTCTAAGGTTGAAATCTCCTATTAAGTTTTGAGTTTAAGTATCGTGTTGAGTTTTTAAATAAAAATTATTTTCGAATATTAGGGGGTGAAAGTTCAAGGCGTCGTAGGTAAGAAACAGGAAAACTACGAGAAAAATAAATGCACCCTGGGTACCATTCAAAAGCTAATATTGAACTATACTATCAAGAACATTTCAGAATTTTTCGTTCGTTCAGAATAACTCACATTTTGTGACGACAGCAATGGGATGTCAATAAAACCTATAAACATACTCACTAAAATACCAACTGAATTAAGAGGCGCCTGCGAGTACCTAAAATTTCCAATGAGTCCCTTCCAAAAACACGAATACCAGGCGAAACGTAGTAGAATTGTTTTGGTATTTGTTCGTTAGTAATTCCAGATCAGAAAAACAA
The DNA here is from genome assembly GCA_027743805.1 of Lepidocyrtoides sp. E14. NCBI lineage: Eukaryota > Metazoa > Arthropoda > Collembola > Entomobryomorpha > Entomobryidae > Lepidocyrtoides > Lepidocyrtoides sp. E14. Next base: position 13,150 of record JAHZMZ010001451.1, on the reverse strand, counting down.
TTCGTATTTGTTGGTATTGACCGTGAGCCCTTCTTCTTTTACGTCTTTCTATAGAATTTAGATCTTGAAGAACAACAAAATTTGAAAACAATCAGGGAAATTCTGTTTAGCAATGGAGTACCCTCAGCAACGTTATGAAATGTGCTAGAAAAACTATAAAACAACGGGTTGGTGGGAATTAGTCCTGTAGGGAGACGACTTCAGGGTATTATTTGATTTAAATAATTAAAAATTCGAGCTGATTCATGAAGCTAATAAGAGTCTGCTCATCATTGACTGCTTATTATATTTTTAGTAACATTTTTCTTGTAGGCGTGACAAAGAAAATAAGGATAAAATGCAATGTTTGGAGGGAAACAGAACATATACCATTGAAATCAACAAACAGTCATGATTGCCACAACGTTTTACATTGTTTTGTTGGTGGAAAGAGTCGATTTTGTTAAAAAACATGAAAAACCTCTCTTCCTTTGCACCCTGTCTGGTCCATTTGATATTGATTAGCATATACTTCGAAATTCAGATTTCAGTTGTCACGTTAATAATTCTCCCTTCACAAAATTGATAGCTTTTTTGAAATCAATAAAAACTGCAACACGTTTACATCTGCGCTTATCATTGAAATGAAAAAGAACCTGAGAAAGTATTGCTATAGCAGTTTCACATGATTGATCCTACTCTAAAATTTTGCTGCCTGTCGTTAAATTTTTCTTGACAACTTTGAATAATACGGTTGTAGATAACTCTTTCAAGATTTTTTACCAAAAAAGAACGATTAAATATAGCTCTTCAATATGAATAAGCTTGTGACAACCTACCTTTACCTTTACCCTTGTATAATGGAAAACAATTCACATTTTTCAAGATTTGAGGAATATTTCCCGATACTACAATTGATGACAATAATAACATAAGGGGCACCACTAATATTTGACAAAAAGTCGTGTAAAATAACTTGGGGACACTATGAACATTTTACTTACACTTTTTAATATTCATAATAGTAGTAGTCACTTCTACTGAAGAAACTTGCATATCATTGACCTGGTTATCAGTGCTCTCAACATAATTACATTCATACTCTTCAATAATGTTTTTCAGTTCAGAAACATGTCAAGTAACCTGCTCGTTGCTCGTTTATTCTGTTATTGTTCACGTTTTATGATCTATGTATTTTTTTGCTGACAAGGGAGAATGTTAAGCGGACCTAATGCTTTCTAATTTATATAAATGGATTCATAAATAATGCTTCCTTAATCTGGTTGGTTATCATCAAAATGTAAACATTCATGCGTATGTAATTAATGTTGTAGCAAGCAAGTAGATTCATGGGATGAATGGGAGAAAACAAATAGCTTGTGTATGCTGTAAGTCAATCGTTTTCGGAGGTCCCTGAAGAAGATAAATAGATGTGAAAAGTGTCTCATATGACTATGCTCAGAATTACAAGTGCATGCACTGGACTATTACTGCAAGAGAAAATATTGACAGTGCCCTGCTCTTCTTAAACTAGATTTTCTTATTGAAAAAAATATGTGCATGTGCAACTCTCAAAGTTTCAAACCATTTATCTTTACCCCCTTCTAGTAGTTCAGCTCGTCCCATAGCGTCTTTTCTGGAAAAAGCGAAAGGAAAACGATTAATTTTGAAGCATTCTTTAACCTTCAAAGGGACAGCTACACAATCTTCACAGACCTGCAATGTAATCTGTTCATCTTTTTCAATTTCCTATTTTTTCTTTTTATTCCAAATGGGAAATAGCGAAAATCTAGACACACTTCTACTTCACCCAAAGTAATCTAAAAGCCGGTTTCTTTACTTGTTTCATGCAACAGCATACAAATGAGCACGTTCATATGGCCCATTAGTCTATCATCACTTTTTAAATCAAAAAATAGAATCAGTAAAGCTCTTGTACCACTAGTATCTCTGCTCGTTTAATTTATTTGTGTTAAGCCCGATATACGAAACGACGCCCTTTGCTGGTGAATACGATTTGATGTAAATATGCACTCTATGTGTGCATATAAAACTTTCTCATTTTCTTCGCTACAAAAAGTCATTACATGATCTCATCGGCTTCGATATACTATTTTGCTTTCTCATTTTTACCCGCTGCTATTTTTCACTTTAAAAAAGGACCTAAAGCAAAAGGAGTATCACAGGCTTTTATTGAAAAGCTTCCTTCTACTATAGCTCAAATTTTTGTTGATGGAACGCAAAATCTAAATATCTTTGTGGGCAAAGCGCGTAACAAGCCATCTACTTTTCACTCTTCTTTTACTGACTGATATTTGCAATGCAAATTTTGTATACGTTTACACGTTTCCAATTTTAAGTATTCATTTTTCTAAATTAGTTGACTGAATACCTGGATTGCCCAAAAGCGGACAAAACGCTGTCGAAGCACAATGAGGAACCTAGCTTATCATGAATTAGGAGTCGAAATCTGAAGCCGTCTTACGTGAACTCAAAAATGCTTGACGGAAATAAACAAAGTGCTATGATGAGATTCTCGACCCTTTTATTCAGTCACTGACTCTGACACTCAACCTTAATATTGCACGCGCTTAAATTCAATTTTTATTTTAAAGAATGTTTCGTTCAGTTAAAAAACAAGCGTAGAATGGAAATAAAAAGGTTGGATGATCAGGTGCTAAGTATTTTATATTCACGATGTTTTTTCCATATCCATCTCTTACGTTCCCTTTTTTGAGACTTCATTATGAGGCCTTTGACAAGGAAGAATAGAAAAAAGCTTTTCTTCACAACACACTCCTGCTGTGCTTTCTATTTAAATAATGCCATGCCAACTTAGTACTTATTCAGAATAAGTTATTCTCTTCTTATATGAAATTCTTTTATTTTCTTTCACTTGTGTAAAAATGCATTCATAGATAAGGCGTAGTAAAAGGAAAGTGCAGACAAAATAACCATTCTTCATCTATTCGAATGCTAAAACTCATCACTGGTGACTGGTACACGATATCATTTTAATCAAGAGTGACCCAATGTAAGTTTACGATGATTATCGATCACATAAAACTCTACAAAATATACTGATAATATCTGATGTGCAGAGAAACAAGTCAATCTATCGAGTAAGGAAATTAAAGTAGCATTACGTTTTGTTGCTTGATAACTGCATCTGTATTACCCCTATGTATACTCATAAAAGTACAGTGAACAGTACTCTGAAAATCATTCTAGTATGAATTAATTTATTCAGTAAATGATATCTATTTTGGGAAAGAATCAGTTGACAGAGAAATAAGAGGACAACACAACAGGAGAAACAGAAAAGAGGGAAGTTGCTTTTGTGTGGTGCATGAATACACAAGTAATTACCAGTTTTATTTACTATGAGCTTAGTTAGTTTCACCATTCAGACTTTATATGAAGCACCTATATGCATTCTTAACTGAGTTTGGATGTACCCTTGAGTAGATTATTGTCGTCAATGACATGTCGTCGTGTGTTTGATTTTGCTTAAAGTAGAGAAGAAGTAAGAAGTGCACAAAATGTATAAGTATACTCTTTGAGACATTTCAAAGAATACACTCTCTTTCTCCAAGGATGATTTGATACCCATATAACTCAGTACGGTTCTTGTTTTTGAAGGAAGGGTATACATAAAAAGAAGATCTTACACACTTCCGAGGGAACAGAGCATTATGTTCGCTGCTGAGTTCATTCATTCATACATAAATGCATCAAACGTGTATGGAGTTTTCAGTTTAAATCTTTTTTACCACCACATACTAGGTAAACCCTTGCCTCTTCAACACCTCCGGAAAACACAAATTTCTCTTAGCACCCTCGCTCGCTAGTATGGTAGAATAGGAAGGCATATTATCCAAAAATCTATGCTTGTGGAAGCCAACTTTGTACTCCAATTTTCAGAAATGTAAGTATTGTGTACACTGCTTATAGCCATTTCCTCCTGCTATCCGATCCTCTCATTTCACCTCTACGACATATATTTCCATAACCAACAATAAACCGGCATTACATCGGCTTTCCTTTTATACGTATTTATATACCGACTCACCACGCTTTTATGCACTTTTCTTCGACCTATTCCATTTTCTCGTTATTCTGGAAGGTATTATGCTTTCAAATCACATTTTCCCGAGTAGAGTCCCTTTACAAATTCTCATCATACAAATAAACGTAGGTACGTAATATATATGTATGTATGCACATGGGTAAATGTGTTTGACTGCCAGCATATTTGAACGTGTATAAAGATATATACACACAGTGAACAATGAAATTATGTTATTTATCTGTTCCCATACTATACCAAAAGCACATGTATGTATATTTCTCTTTGTTCTTATGGTGGTGGTGTTTTTGTTTCGACATTTTTATCCTCAAACCAAGATAAGATGTAGTAGTAGTAGTGGTCCTGACCCTACTTATCGTTGAAAACGAACATAAGTAGCTTAAAATATACAATATTCATGGTGCACAAAATGCTTGCAATGTTATGTAAGATATATCTGAAACATGCATTGAATCCACTCTCAAAGTGACAACAAAATTCAACCCAAGATAGAAGACGGCTTACTCTTTTCTTGCCCTTTTGTTCGACCTTGTTATAGCTTACATGCGTACGTAGTACGTACATTATATCCAACAGTAATAGCATCAAAGATCAGAGAATTTTCTTTGGAAATACATTATCATATCGAGCCGTATAAATAAGTAACTTTTATAAATATTTGATACTATCGTTGACACGATAATGTACTTCCCTTTGAAAAATAACAACATAACAAATGCAGAGGTTTGATCTCATACATGTATGTATACATGTGTGTATAGACAGTCATGAAAAGTATTGGAAAACACTGTTATTAGGCTGACAATAGTTAACTGATGGTAGAATAAGTATTTCTCTAACACTACCGTAGGCTATCATATTATATTTTTCAAAAGTTTCGTAACAGAATCATGTAATTCACCATCGCCAATGCTACTCACACTTCGGATGTACAATAAACAAACAGTGTAATTTGTACATTTCCAATGCATCATTGAAAATATTCTTCTCCTTCTGCAGGGGAAAGGTAACTATAAGTTACACATTACATTTGAAAGGCGCTGAAAGCTCTAATATATACTATGCAGAGCCATTCGACTTCCTGAGTGTTCATGTTTCATTTTTACTGCAGTTGCAGCATAGTTTGGCGCACTTGCTTTGAATTTCAATTACATTGTTTTGCATATTGCCACTAGTCCTTTCAAAGTGTCACATTGCAAATTTAATAGCATCGTCTAAAAAAGTTTGTTGCATGCATAAAAATATGTCGAATCGACAGTTACAAACGCCAAATCCTCATTCAGAGTTTTAGATTCTAAGGAAACTGATGCAACAAAAATTACATGTTAAAAAATCGTAATGGGTAAAACTTAGCTGGTAATGCATAATGTCAGAAACGATGATTAAGTGGAGAGTGGGAAAAAATTCTAGGAAGAGACTCTCTTCAAGAGAGAAAATTTTACCGCAGTTACTATCGCAAAGTAGATTTAACTGATAAACTTTCTCTAAAGTCTCCTAAACCAAACATTAAAACATAATCAAGTTTTCCCAAAATGTTGGTCTTTACAGGCGATAAAATGTCGGTAGATGCAACATTTTGTGCTTTTTCTACGAAACAATAAATACTTTAGAGTTTGAAGAGTGGTACATTGAGTACATGTGCTCCACTGTGATATGTATATCATTTTCCAGTGAGGCAAACAGACGCAGACAGAAGATTTAATAAATTCAGGCAAGCAGGTTTTGATTTATAGCATGAAAATCAGGGCGATTAGGAGGCGGTTTAGTGTCTACTCAGCCGTGCCAAAAGATAGAAAGCAAGTTGAAAATCGTTCCTTCTCATCCTCAGTCTTTTTGTTTGCGTGTGTTTGTTGTTACTGCTGTTGTTTATGCTAATCCTCTCCTTCTTTACCGTTGTTAACCACTTTTGTATGCAATCAAAACACAACTCCATCCAACAGAGAAAATAGCATTTTCTTTTTTCAACTCAACAACTTTAAGCCTGTTTGAAACAATTCTTACTGAACTCTACACTGACAAGGAGAGTCTTACAACATATTAATCGCTACGGCTAGTTTAAATATCGATTCTAGAAGTTTTTTTCTTGGCATTGTCATTTTCCCGAATGTGCTATATATGGTAATGGTAATGGTAGATGGGACGCAAAATGCAGTACTGGCTAATGTTTGGATAACATTCATCCCAGAATGAATCCATATTCATGTAAATATATTAGTTAAACCCTAAGAATAAAGTCACAAAGTCAGCTATACCTTTCTCAAATTTCCATTTTTTGAATTCCAAAACTATTACTATTACAACGTAGGTATTAAGCTAAATTTTATTTCAATTGTTTTTTAAAATCATTAAAATTGTTTAGTTTGTTTAAATTGTTTATTTTGTTTGAAACTTTTAGTTTGTTAAAACTGTTAAATTTGTTGAAAGTTCGTACACAACGACAAAGAAATTTCGGGTTCTATTACTGGCGATTTTTTTACTTAAAGAAATTTGGGGAACGGCTTAAATTTTAATTCTGAGTTTACTTGAAATGACTGCATTGAAAAACGTAAATTTATAACCATGTTATCAATCTGAGATAAATGATATCAAAAGTTTTGTTAGCGTATTACGTTGTGCCCCTTGACCCATCCACCACAGAGCAAAGAAAATCAGGAAAATGTCTATGCCTGTAGGAATTATAATTAAAACTACTAAAAACGGTATTTGCTGTCACTTTAGCGATAAATTCGTTGTGGAGTTCTCCTTGTAAGCTATCTCACAGCGAGATTCTCACTCTTACAGCCAGTGCAGTGTACATTCACTCTATTCATGTTCTACTCTACAGTGTGAGTGTGGAAAAGGTGTTGTCTTGCATGTCAACAGCAAAAAGATCACAGAGCAAAAGTAACTACACTTAACTGTTGTTGCTACACGTGAAAAGAGTTGGTGAGTTTTGAGACAGACATCGGAAAATAAAGTTCTTGAGTTTGAGGTGGATGGAACAAACAACAGACGTGTCATGTCTTACAAAATGGCTAGTCCAGACCTTCCATAAATGATTCCCCATAAAAGTCATGGGTCGCTCGCTTTAAAGAACGATGGGTTAACACAAAAATCTTGCGTTATCAAAATCATGTTGGACATGCCAATACAAAAATTGCACGCATGACAAGTCTGATCTTGAGTCTTGAGTAAATCAAGCACACAGGTACAGAATTAGACTTTAACCTCTTGTTTTTGAACAAAATTTGAGTCATTCAAGCACAACTTATACTTTAATTACAAAAACGTAATATTCACACAGCTACTTATCAAAAATATTGGTAAGTTTTCTCTGCAGCTGCAACCATTCTGCTGCATTTGCATGGTGATTCTTATGGGAACTGATAGAGAAATCAAGTGGAAATCAGAGGGAAGCACTAAAAGCTCGATATATTTTTTAAATAAATACATATTTTAAAGACGCATTTTAAGTTTAATCAAATTCGCCTTAAATGTAGTGCAGTTGAGCTTTTCTGCCAAGGTTGCGTTGGTTTTGGAAAACCACTTACCACCATACTTTTAATCTACTTAAGGCTCCGTAAGATTTCTTCTATCAAAATAACAGTGGGTATGCACTGCTTGTAAACGGAATGTAAAACTACCTAGTTCAAACATTGTAGCTAATAGCAGCGCTTCATAGGTTTTTCCTACAACTTCAGATCTACTGAGGCAAGATGGGTATTCAGTGTGATTTTAGAGTAAAAATAGCTTTATTCCTTTTACGGATTTTTTTCTCTACAAACTTATCTCTACCTACATTTCACTTACTACTTTCAACTGAGGTATGTACCTTTATGTAATACATTGAATCCACACCAACACACTGTAAGCTTTGTGAAAACACATAACTATCGGCACGTTTATCAAAATATGAAAGGCTTTTGCAATAATACATGAGACAGCAAAATGTGCATTTTCGATTTTTCTCAGCACATTATAGCTTACATTGCTAGTGGATCCACCCTCACTAAAACAATGGTCATATATGTATCAACGAGGTTTTTCAAAATCCCATACCGTTATTATGAAATTAAAATGTTCTTCCAGGTTCATCACATTAATAACCTTTTAAAGATATTGTCTGTTTCGAAAAATTAGATCCAAAAACATGACGCTTTGAAAATTTGTTGCTTATGTACTCGGAAGGGGAAGAGATATACAACACAGGGTTCTTACCATTATTTATTTCGATCTTTGCATGAAGGATGCCGTGTCGTTTCTAATTCAGACAAGAAAATCTGGGCCTGCGCTAATTCTTGTGGTTCCAAAATAATGAATGATGCGTACAAAGTCTACGCAAAATTAAAAACATGTGCGAATATTCATACATTGCATCGAACCCTAATGATTCCACTTTTTCTTTTCATTATAATTTAAATACATGTAGATATTCCTTGAGGCAAAAAACGCATGCAAAACTCGTTTTTCTCTAGCGAGTCTAGTTGAACATCTCTTGTTTACTTTCCTTTTGTTCCCCTCGAAGATCCCTTTCTCCTTTTTGCTTATCTCTCCATCTTTTAAAAAGATAAAAAAGTGAGTTGACCTAATTTTTTTGTTTCGTACCTGGGACTTTTCGGCTTCATGCTCCTAAATTTATGACACTTTTAGGTAAGACTAATTATTGCCATTAACAAAAAATAAGGTNCGGCTTCATGCTCCTAAATTTATGACACTTTTAGGTAAGACTAATTATTGCCATTAACAAAAAATAACGTGGTAAAAGAATGGAATTGGGATCTGTTGTATAAAAAACAAAAAATGGTAATATGTATAATGAATCGTTTACGGAGAAGATTTTGGCAATCAAGCACAATTTTTGTTTTGTAACGATTGTTAGGTTAAAACTTTTATGCCACTGGACCTTGGAAGTTTCCAGATGTAAATTCATGCATTCAACAAATTTACTGAAAACTTTTAGCCACAAAACTTATCATGAACGTAATAAAATATGTACTTCAATTATGATAGAGACGTGCAGAAATTATATCACAATGCATCAAAATAACAATTCTGCATGTACTAACTTCTGTTTTTCTAAAAAACAAGATTTTTAACACTTCAGTTTCGAACTGGATAAGTTACCGCGTTAAAAATATTGATCATGAATTCGCTAGTACATTTAGTTTGATTTCTCAACTGCTAGCACTGCTACTTTTGCATTTTATGGTTACCAGTGCTAACACCATCAGGTATCTCTTTTAATACACTCCATTTTGCTTCCCATTCAAACCCTACACTGCACAATGTACAGTGTACATCATCGAGTAAATTAAAATGCATATTAGCGAAGTATTACAATGTCATCGTCAAAAAAGTGAATTGCTAGTAACTTTGCTATCACTTCTGTATTCTGGCCGCAACAAAAACGTTTATGAAGCATAATATTCCTTGCCATAGTCATTACACTTCCATCAAGTGGTGCTGGCGGTAATAGAAAAGTTTTGTCTGGAGTGGGTGTAGTCGGAGTTGAAAATTTGAGAGAGGTCCTCAGGGACATGCCGACAAGAATTTATAAATATAAATTCATTATTATTACTGTAGCCGCCATATAGCGAGTATGAAACATAAGATGCACTAATGGACTAAATGGACATTGTCATTCCTTCACTTATATCGTGCACAGGAAAGACAGAACGTTACTGGACATAGCACGACAAACAAAGCTCAAACTCTGAAAACTTTAACCACAACTCGTTTCTACTACATGCAGCAAAGTGTAGCTTTGTGCTGGGAGGGGACATTCTTATCCTCGTCATCAACAATCAAGAGCCGTAATAACAACAAAAGCTTTGGAGAGCAATTCCATGTTCCCCCTTCCTAGTGTCATATATTGTTAGGTTGTTCGTGCGTACTATGTGCTTGAAAATGATCAAAGAAAATTTTCTGTGTATTTTACTTTCCGGTGAAATGCAATCAAAGTCTTGTAGCAAAATATGGCATACAATTTGAGTGGTAGTGTAAGCGTAGGATAGGAAACATGAGGTATCGTAAATATTTTCTGGTGTTTGCTGTAATTTTTATTACTACTGCCAGCAAAAACAGAGAGAAAAGGGCCGGAAACGTAGCGTTTAAAACATGACTTCCTTTATAGTGATCACTGTGTGGTAGCATCAAGCAAGTGAAACTATATACATCGCCGTCCTTGTTGTCGTTGCCGTCGTAAATGAAAAACTTTTGGATTGCTGTGTTAAAATAACCATGATAAAATATACAAAGTAGTAGAGAAAATGTTCAGTGAGTGTAGTTAAGTGTTTCTTGTTTGTTACTACCCACTACACTTACCAGCCGAGCTCAGATCAGGGTAAAAAGTGAAAGGGGACTCTTGCAAACAACCCTGGTACTGCTGCTGCTGATGTCAACTGAATATTTGTAGAAGAGCAATTGGAACGAAAGAGAGCAAAAACCTGTTTTCAGAGAAAAATAAAGAGTTAGGTATGTTGGTGAAAATATAGTATAGGAGATATTAAGTAGTAAATGTCACAGCATCAGAAATTGTTTACACTAACTACAAGAAAATATCCGTTTAAAAATGTACAGGCATGACATTCATGCGTCTACGTAAGTGTATTTTAGCATTTTGTATAATACTACTGCTACAGCAGCAGTTGTAACTAAATTTGCGTTTGGTTCTCGAATTTTATTTCGTTGTCTTGCTTTGCCCTTAGTTGTCGTCTTTGTATGTAGGTACCACTGTACTAGTATAGCATGGCAGCTGACTCCCGTTTTCATAGACACCTTTTTATTCACTCCCGCAGTCCTAAATCATGTAAAGTTGGAAGCAAATGCTCAGTTCTTGACACACGGTTCTATTTAAATAATAACAAACAGCTAAGTAAGTAATGCGTAAATACTTGCACACACTTCTTTTTGTGATGCCCATGCATTCATTTTCTCTCTCTCGTTTTGACATTCATTCATGTGTTTTTTGTTCGTTCAATGGAAGACGCCCATGTATTTCTCTCAGCTTCCTGCTTTTACCAGAGGAGACACTGGAGTGTAAGAAAAGCAGGAATACTGAGAAAAAGAGAATTATCAAACTTCTTTGGCAAGCTTAGAAAATATGGAAAAGGCTTTTTACTTTTTTCGGGAGTTCTTGAATTTCTGTAACAACTACAACTCTTTGCTAAGTTTACGTGTTTCCTTGCTTCGGTTAACTGAACTACAGTGGAATGGAAACAATAAGTGCTCACAACAATGTACTTGCTAAAATACATATTATACCTACTCCGCAGCAGTGGTTCAAGTCTAGAATTCCAAGTTGAGGAAGATAATCCTCTGCATGATATAGAAAACGCGTCAACTTTCCCTTCCGTCTCTCTCTCTCTCGCTCTCTATCCCACTGTTTTTAAAGGAGGACAAAGTCTTCCGGCTCCTGGAGAGAAAGCTTTTTCAAGAGTCCATTTTACTTGGATGACGACGGCAAGGAGTGCACAACTAATTCAAAATCTCTGTGTGGGACCATTACAAAAACGAAAAAAGAAGAATGTAAGGAAGAAACAAAGAGGGCGAAAGGGATGAATCTTAGTCTTATATACTGCATCACTATCTATACATTGCACGCCCTTCCGTACAAAATATATCATTGTGTACTCTCCTAGCCTACGCTGTTAACATTCTGGATGCTTTCTGTTTGACAAAGAGGAAAAGGATAATATTATACAATGTATCTAGGTATATGCACAAACACCATATAGTTGGCTGAAGGAAAACCCTCCTTTTTTCGTTTATTTCATTCCTGCTCTCCTCAGTCTCTTTTATCTTCGGATGTTTGTTTCCATTGCAAAATGTCTGGCTAAAATTCTACAACCAGTGCATCTCATATTTTAATTTCCTACAAAATGTGTGGGCGGCGGAGGTGGATAGTAAATATACATGCTGATATTCAACATTACAACAAACTTAATCATCTTGTCTGAATTAGTCCATAAAAGTCGAAGATGGTCAACTCCAAGTAAAAGTGTGTTAAACCTTTTAAGTTAAAAGGTACAGCCGGTGCAGGTGCCCAAAGCATTGCCAAGTGCTTATTTTAATCAGACTTCAGACAGAATGACGGATTTTATCGCAGGTAAAGTTTAAAAAGCGAATTGAAGTTTTGGAAAAATAGTTTTAAAAGAACAGAGTGGTGAAGGTAAAGCAAAGCGATAAAAAAGACAAAACCTGGCTCTCAAGTTTGAAACTATGTAACTAGGTAGATCAGTATCCTCCTTCCGTATTTTCCATACAAATTAACCTGGTACTTTAATATTCACCATTTGTCGTTTTTTATGTTATGTAAATACTGGAGAATGATGTCTGTAAGGCATTTAGAGTTTTGCAGGAACCAAGATACTTGTAGTTGTGTTGTGGTAATAGAGAAAATTCAAACTCTGGGGCAATTTCTTAGGACACGAAGCCTAGATGGGGTTGCAACTTGAATAGGTTATGTGCTAGTTGTTTCACTTGGTAGATCATAGTTTTCTTTCTTCCACATCCGCATTTTCATCGCGTTTTGCCGACCCGGGCTTTTGTGAAAGCGCACTACAGCTCTCGTCGGATCATTTTGTAAGAAATTCTCTTCCCGAGCATATCTACACATTACACACATTAAATTCCACTGACAACCCATACGGTAGTATCATAAAAGTAATAATAATAGTAACACATCAGAAATTCTGACTCAAATCAGGAAGGAAAGTAGACAAGACAGGAAACCAAACAAAATAAATTAATATCTGAACAGAGTATAGTAGACGAATGAAATCAAAGCTATGTATTGAATTAGACGATGTGATAACGTCTCTTCATTTTTCAGTTGTCAATTGTCATTATAGTCACTTTGTGTCTGGTTGGATGGAATCTGGCTAAAACAACAACCAAGGGGCATCTCTCTCTCTCGCTCGTAAATGATGATGCTTCACGCAAAAGTCGACAATAATTTTGCCAGATATTGAATTGAACGGCTTTACGATGTATACATATGTACGTATGTATACTGAATACTGATAACACTTGAATGGGACAACGGTATGAATAATGCTGATAGGAAAGTCACCGAACAAGCTCTCGCTCGATGCCAGTGAT
>JAHZMZ010001450.1:0-20088 GCA_027743805.1 Lepidocyrtoides sp. E14 | reverse complement strand
ATTTTTCTGGTCCAGCGATAAGTACACAGTAAGTGATTTTAAAACGCTGCATATTGAGAGCATAATATTCTGTCTGTACTCTATCTGTATGCTTTGTACAGTAGCAGATAAGCAGCATTATCAGCAACAGCGGATTTTTTTAGGTAGAGATACACATGTATATGTAATTGTTCAAAACATTTTCTCTGCCAAATCACACCAGGTACCGAAAAATGAACAATTAGTTTTTGCACGGAATCTCTTTTACCATATTACAAATTTTATCACAGGAAAATAAAACCACATAATATGAATGATCTATAAACGAAACAAAAGTTTACCGCTAAAACCAATAAACAAGATCAAATTGCAAAAAAAGTGTATAAAATATGACTCTGACCAGCAAAAATGCATTTTAATAGTGTTGTTAATTTTTATGTGCATAAAGTATTTATGTACTACTGCATTCAAGAATTATGACGGAGCGGCGAAATCGTTTGTGTAAGACTACACTCACTGCACATGTTTCAAAGAAAAAATTATGTACGTAAGCATTTATATTGTAATTCACAGTCTGGTAGACTCGTAAATGATTTTTTTCACTATAATGTGTCTAGGATTTTAAAAGTCAGAGTCATGAGTCAGGCAGGACTGAAAACCTGAACGAATTATTATGGTTATAATTATTCAATATTATTATTGATTGTGTACTCAAGGAAATCTTTTCATCTCTAAAAATATATTATAACATGTTTTCGTTTCCCTCTGAAGACTTTTTTTATTCTTATTGTTAGCCATAACCAGCATAATTAGAATAGACACATACACTGAATAAACTAGTGCTAGCAGTAGCACAAAGATAACTTGCATGCACAATATTTGTTTGTTTGCATATTAACTCTTCAGCACGCCATTCAATACAATACAATACAATGTTTGAGAAATATTATGATGATGCGACAGACAGCAGACAGACAAATCTCATGCAATTCGCATGCAAGTTAAAAATGTTTCTAGTATTGTTACAGTTGCTTGCCCTTTTAATAATAGCCTGAAGAAAAACGCCCTCAGTACCTCGCCAATATATTAAAATCAGACATACATGCAGCATTCACATGAAGAAGTTGCTCTTGTTTCATTTTCCTACGCAGTTTGCAGGCAGTTAAGCAAGCGCATGAACACCAGACAAACTTTTTCACCGGAACTCATCAAGTAAAACTGATTAAATATTAAAGGATAATTATGAGTCTACTGGGGTGGCACATTTTCAAGGAGCTTATGATAATGATGATGAGTGTAAAAGTTGTTGTTTTAAATGAAAAATGATTAAAGACTAAATGTATTTAAACTTACAACTGTACGCTTTTACACAGGTACAATTTACCTACTTGGTTAACTTTAAAGCGCACAAAAAACTATGCGCGTGTATGTATGACGTGAAGAAAATGGAATTATGTACATATGCGCAAGATTAGTGAGGTAAGTTTGTTGAAAAGTTAGATTTCGTCTTGCTGTCAGTATTTTCTACACCAAGCATTTAAGGAAAAAATGGTCCATGCTTAATTACTCTAGCATGACCACGTCGAGAAAAGCAGTCGATGACATGGGATATCTTATAAAAGATTTCAAATATCATAAAGCATTTTTTGTTAATTGTGAAAACAAACACCGCATCTAATATGCATATTTATTACATTATGTGCATTCAGTGTACAAAAATACATACACATTTATTCAGAGATGTTTGCTGCTTAGACTTCCGTTAGTAGAAGAAGTAACTACTTATTTACAATTTTAAAACAATTTTTATGTAATAGAAATTAATATGCCATATCATTCGTGTTTTGTGTGACCATGAAACACAACGTGTGTATTTACTAACGCATCATATAAATAATCTGCACTTCCAGTCAGTCGTAAGTACATAATACTTGAGTTCTAATTGTATGTATGTATATATGCATTATACACATATATTAAGCATTATTAAAAAGTTTATTCAGCACTATATTTTGCTCTGTAATAACTGCTATTTACACCGCAGCTCTTGAGAAATTACGCTGTTTAAACAGTAGTCCCTTGTTATCACTCTACTACAACGATGATGATTGCAGCAGCTGTAATAGTGACAGTGTCTACAGGTTTTATTTTTATTGCACCCTAATAATAAAACAAGGGAATTATTCCACACGCCGTTTTGAATACAGAGAGTTATAAAAGCAGCAAGGTAATAATAATAATATTAACAACAATAAAGAAAAAAAAGTTACTTCATATGGTACCTATTTTACTTGCATCTCTGCTATACATTTACGCATCCTTAAAACCACAACAGTACAGGTATTAAAATGATCAGCAAACAAGTGTAAATTTAAAGGAGCATATTGTAAAAATTATGAGCGAATGACATGGATGTGACATTGATGATGCGAGAATACACACGTTGTCCAACATAAAAAAACTGTTCATTTGTATGTTTTCAAAAGGTTGATTCATTAGGTAATTAATTACTACCAAGTTTCTGTATTCAAATGTGCACATATAATACGGTTTCTTGAGAACATTAGTCTTCCGTCAACTAAACCAGGAAGGGGGAATAATTAACATCTTTATTAATGCACCTCACATTCATATCAAAATACATACATATTTTATTATAGGCTAAAACCTACTGACTTGGACAGGTTTTCTACTTTTATTGTACCCACAGGTACATATACTGCAGACAGTATAGGCAAAACAGCCCACTATTAGCTGTATATTTTGTATGCTAAACCCGTATATCTAGCTCGCATCGCCCCCATCGTTTCATCAATCACTGTGTTTTTTTTCTCAAGCAAAGGATTTATAATGTGAGTAAGATTTTTTAATTGCTTTATTACTTTTCACGGGGTGGTGATCTATTATTATTATCATCAACAATATAATATAGGTACCTATAAAGAGGCACGCACGTCTGTCTGGGTGTCTTTAGCCATTCATAACAATAAACCACTCGGCATGAAGAGAGTATTATCCCTACATAAAAAATGCAAACGAGTGTGATGGAGATCCATTTTTGGAACATGCTGCGTGCAATTAATCAAACCATGTGTAAAAGTTTATATTTCTGACTTCTGTTGCTGCTAGTGCTGCTACTGAATTGTACTTGAAAATTGTGCGATTAAGAAAAAAAATATTTATGTACACATACATATATAGATAGGTATGCGATAAAAGATTTATTACTTTCGCAGATTTGAAAAAAAAACTTTGGTTAATACTAATATAATATAGGTATAAGCAAATGTTTGCGCTGCAGCCGCCAGGCCACTTTGACTAGGTATTTATATTGCTACCCGTACTTTAAAATACTATACTACTTTAAATAATAAAAGTTTAATCTACACTACTTCTACGACCACTTAATTAGAGGCTTTATATATTTTATTAAATAAAAGTAAATATTTAAATATATTGGTAAAATAAAAGTTTTTGAAAATAAAAATAATTGATTTTTGATGTTTATTTTGTACTGACCAAGAAGATAATCTTGAGATGGGAGCCAAACAGACCAATCAGTTTTTAAGTTTATTTCGGGCACACAGGAAGGAAGTGCGAAGTAAATTGAAGAGGGTTTGCAATGAAAGTGTGCTTTAATTTGTGAAAACACTGGTGTAATGCTCGTCACTGTTGTTGAAGAGGAGAGTGCAAAGACTTGATTTTTGCTTATTATTATATTCCTTTTGGTGTTTAGTATAAATGGATGAAGATTGAATTGAATGGCAGTTATAAACCGTAAAAATAACCACAACCTCCACCGCTCGTCTGCTTTTCACGTTTGTTGTTGACTTGAGAAGACGAGAGGGAGACGATTACGATCCGATTCGCCACAGGCTTTTATGACTTTTTATTGTAGCTTCCGAATTGGTGTATAAAGTCAAGTGTTGGCATTGGGTATGCATTCATGTGTACAGAGAGATATTTACGCACACAATGTTATGCCTGTAGTAGTGTGATGATGCTTTGACTTGTTGTTGGGGTATAATGGAAAATGTACACGGAGAAAAAAAAAACAAAATGAATGAGTTTATATGTGTCTCAATTTATGTATGTTATGCAGCCTATTCCCAAAATTGTTGCACAGTATAACCAATTCACACACCACCACCACAATAATAATGACAGCGGCAACAATGATGATGAGTTTTCAGTCTGCCACCACCGCCACCAAACTAATCCTGTCCACTTTACACAAATTATTGTATTATTATTCTTTGTGGTTGTAATCACCACTGCTTTATGCTCAAAAGCTACTTGGTTAGTAATCACCCCTTTCACAAAGAGTATTTTCCGCCACTGAATGAAATTATTACTGTGAACGTAAGCTGCTCTTTCTTAAATTTAATTGGTTAGCAGTTCTGTAGGTGTGATTGTGTTTATAGCACGAGAAGATTGGTGTTTTTACTGCTATTGTTGTAATCATAATAACCATGTGTGGTGCTGATGATGATAGGGTGATTTGAAAAATTCCTCTTCCAGGCAAATTCTGTGAGCAGCGAAACAAGAAGAGCAGTTTTAATAATAGCAGACGGCGATGATAATAATAATAATGATGAAGATAACTGATGCTGATGCACTTTTTTATTAGCTGCACTCTGTAATTAAGTTCCGTCTTTATATATATATTTTCTATTTAAAGAGAAAATTGTTTCTGTTTCACTTCTTGCATCTATATATTTGCTCTTTTCCTTCCTAGTCGTAAATGAATAAGTCACGTCAAACTAACGACGACGATGCTAGTAAAAAAAATGCATACCAACTACCCTATAGCATCATCAACACGTCATCATAATATCGTGTACTAGAATTGATGCTACTGCTGCTCTTGTTGATATCTGCTCTTCCTTTTCATCGTCGTGTAGGCATACATGGAAGAAGAATAGATGTAGCATACCTATTGCATACACAACACGGGGCGAAAAGGAATCCACCAACAATGATGCTGTTCCTGTTGATATACGACACACTAAAAATCTCTGCCTTTTGACAAGGTGAATCCTTTTCTTTTCTCTCTTTCTCTTCTTCGGCTGTATATATGAATCTATATCTAATTGGCAGTTTTTTCTTTGTAGTTTTTTTCAAACCCTGTTTTTATATTAAAAGTGTTCTATAGGACGAGAGTATACAATTTTTTATGGGGTAGAATTTAAAATAGTGCGGAGATAAATGTTCATCATCAGTTAGCTTTATGGTTTTATAGCTTTTTGGTGTTGGTACTATATTGACGATAAAGTATTATTATTACCATTATTTCTTTTGCTTACAAGTACCACCACCATCACCACCGAGAGAGTGCACAAATATTGCAATGCTGGTTGATGTTATATCTCTCGGCTTGTGTCCAAAAATCACTGACAATAAATCATTACTTAAGAGCAAATTAGATTGACTAATATTTCCCAACACTGCTATTTTGGCTGCTAGCAGAAAATAAAATAAAAAAATATTGTCTACTTGATCTCTGTATGACTACAGTTTTTATAGCAGAGAAAAAAAATATACACATGCAAAAAGGAGTGAAGTGCTTTTTATAATGTCCCAATAAAATTAATCTTTATGGATCCAAAAAGGAACCATTTGATAGACTCAAGTACGTATATATTTTGCTGTTGGTAGGTTGCTGGTTGACTGACTTTTCGTTTTTATGCCAAAACGAGTCAGCTGTCCCTTACTTCACCTTTAGTGTTGGAGATGGTCTTGACTGTTGTGGTGATATACAGTTTCTGCTACCACACACTTGATAAGATATTATAGATTGTTCAAGTAGATATTTTGGGTGGAAGGAAATGATGGTAATTGATTTTCAAAATGCACGCACGCACGTTGTAAATATAAAAGTTCACAGATGCATAAGGTCTCTTTTTCACAGGAGGTAATAGATTACCGCCACTGCTCCCATTGTACTCATCATTATCAGTTTGACATGTCGGAAAAAGTGTAAATGAAGAATGAGAGTGAAAATAATGATATTGATGATCAAGACGATGAGACAAGCGACCAAAACAGCTTAACCGCGCGCACAAGTCAGCACCGAATACAGAGATACTTTTCTTTTTCGTCTTGCAGAGTCTTCTCTCATTCTCTTTACTACACGCCACAACACCACACACGCATTTTCTCAAAACTGACAGTTGGACCTCCCTTTGAGGTAAGACAGTTTTCTCATTGAATGACCACACTTCTCACTCCTTTTTCACCTCTTTGTTTCTCTCCCTTTTCTCTCGTGTTCCTTGTCTATCTATTCCAATTTATTCCTAGCAAACCATGGATGCATGCATGCATGCATATGTGTGTAGTAAATACATGCGTGATGTTTATTTATTGCTTTTTAATATTGAATGTTCACTTTTCTTGGCTTTAAAAATCAGTTTCTTACATACAAGTATATTCATACACACACACACCACACCGCATGTAGGGGTTTATATTCTTTTCTGATCACTTCAGTAATTTATGACCCTTTTTGCTCTTTCGCAGAGATAGGGAAAAAGGACAGTCTCAGGTTTTACCAGTTGAGATGCCTTGTTTTTGCGTGCTTCTTTTGTTATACAAACTTTTCAACAATGTTTCATCACCACATTCAATGGAGGAGTTCCATGAATTTTATCTTGCGAAATTTTTCCCTCTTAAAGATCATGTACACATATGGGTATTCTCCTTTTGAATGTGTGTCCCAAGAAATTCAAATGAATACAATGTTTCACTAAAAGGTTTTTTTTGAAAATTTGCCGAACAATCACATTTTTTTCTTTGGTTTGGTGCTGCTGACTCAAGATGATACGACAACAAGACTTGTTCCTGATTTCTTGTGAATCTCCTTCATTTTTTGTTTTGTTTTGTATTTATATGTATTTTATATGAGCGAATGACTGCGTAACTCTTTTTTTCTTTTTTTTTCTTTTTTAAAACAGGAGATGCCTTAAATTTTTCTTGTGTACGTGAGAACGTACATACGAATACTGATACAAAGTTGAGTGGTGAAGACGATTTGACTTGAGAAGTTGAGTGAAGTGTGAGTGAGCAACGCAACGCTATGCAATGTCAGTTTAGCCTGCCTGTTCTGTTGCTGCCGTTGTTTCTATAAAGTAAGTTGCTACTGAGCTCGCTTGACGTTCGCTTATTCTCATCAGAAACACAGCAAAACTCACCACCACCTCACCATATACCATGTACAATGAATGACGAACAAGGCAAAGGCTCTTCTACCAGCTTGTAAGTTTCCTTGTTTGCTTTTGCCTTGGTTGCTTGCCTTGTTTGTGAGCAAGTTTCAACGCTTATAGTATACTAGATGAATATCACCCACCACCACCGCACATACAAACAAGTAAATGCAATACTCAGCACTCACACAATGAAGGCAAAACTATCCATCTTTGCCTTCAATTTTCTATCTGACTATATGGGATTTTGTTGGATTCTTCAATACAATGTTTTGATGTGATGTATTCACCACCCTGCCTTTCTGCTGCTGTTCTTATTTTTTAGCAGAATATGATACTGTAAATGAGAGCAAACTACACAGAAGAGCAACTGTTTGACTGACACTACTTGCTTTACTGTTTCAAAAGACTACGAGAAAGAGAGCTTTTTGCTTCTATTCTAAGACTCGATTCGGGAAGAAGCTCCATTGCTGCGTTTGCTCTGAGAATTGCGTATGTAGCCAGAGCCAGCTTGACTGTTTCCTTTGAAATCAAACCAAAAAGAAGAGCGATAATGTTAGAAAGGAACAGCTTGGAAATTTCAGAGGGAGTGCATGATTCAAAGACGTTTTTGTCCTTTTTTTCGTCGTGTAAACGAAATTTCTAAAACCAAATAAGCTGGTAGGTGTGTGCAAACTGAAACAGTGTTGAAGGTGACGCAACAAACGTTCAGTCCACATAAGTAGAAGCAAAAAATAATTCGACGATGACAAAAATTATTTATTTATTTATGTTGATAATTTCCAGGAATTTTTTGTTGAATGCGCAAGTTGTAGAGTGACGACAGAGCTAGCCGGCACCGTTTGATAATTCATGGAAAAGCTATAAGTTTGGAATAAAACATGCTTTCTCTAAAAACCTGAGGCATTGTAAGAAAACGATTGTTTTACAATATGTCCAGTAAAGCTAGTAAAGAATATGCTGTTCAAATATTAAAAACTTAATGCCCCTTGCATTAACAATTTGATTTCACTTCCCAGCCAAATCTTGCCACAAAATTTGCATGCACAAACATATCGTAATATTGCTTGAAAGTTTACTACCAATGCAATTTTTTACCGTTTGCATCAAACTCAAATCAATTGACTTTGTCCACGTAAAATAAAATATGAGCCCATTCAAATACATTAAAATCAAAAGTTTTTACAACTCTTGGTCTACAGTCTTACAGTGCAATAAAAAAGGTGCAAAACTTGCATGTAATGTCTTCTCTCTCTCTCTCCGCAAGTTGCATCAAGAAAACTGCATCCAAAGAAAAAGTCCAAATGTTCCATGCTATTGTACGATGATGTATAGTAAAGCTATTAAAAAACCAACAAAGTCAATAGACTCTCATTCATAAAAAGAAACAAACGAGTTTTTAAACGGTTCACTAGAGAAAACAGTGTACACTTTAACCGTGCATTGAAGTGGTATAGTGGAGCATTAGATATATATACCAAAGTTGTTAGCAGGAAACAACCCTAAAAATCTTTTTTTACGCAAGAGCCAATGTTTCGGACAAAATAAAATTCGTTTTGTTTGACTGTGTGCATACATATATGCATCTGTAACGTACATATTTTTATGTTATTGCTCAAGACAAAAAAAGAGCACTTCTCAATTGTGGTATATTTAAAACGCATCAAAAACGACTCAATAAACTGAACTATATTATACTACACAACTGTATATGACGATGGTAAATACAAACCAAAACAGTGAGGATTTGAGTGTGCAGCGGCGGTGATATTACTATTACAGGGCCATTATCAACAACTTCCAGTGTTTTATGAGTTCATGCATACCTCTTCTATGATGAAGAAGGACGTCTGACCCTAAGCAAAAAAAAGACGATGAAATGAATACGTGTAATGTTTGTCATTATTATGACGGTGACGATGATGTGACCGATGATGATGTTGGCATTAAAAAGTCTGATATTGATATGTTGCAAATAAACTTAAGTCATTAAATTATATTAGGATGAAACAGGGGCTTACTGCAGGTGTATAAATTACTTTCTAGTTATCTGCATTTAAATTTGTTATTACAAGGTAAAAATGTGCTGGTGGAGTACATCAATAAAGTGGCACAATTAGCAACAAAAATGAAAGGAATTACAACTTCAATCTTCCTCTTCTTAGTATGTATAAAGAAAGTACAAGGAAATCTGCGTATGGGGCGATGTTATACAAGTTACATAGCTACGTACGTTGGTGACAAAAAATGGTAAGTTAAGCAATCTTTGCTCATACACTCTGCACTTTTCTCAAGTTTTACACTTGTGTATTTTAATTACAAGCTTTTTACAGTATAATTCAAGCAGCAGTTTTCGATTTTACACTATTCTATATTCAGCCAACACAAAATTCGGCTGCATTTCAATAATCAAACATAATAAGTTCAAATGTCAATTTTATTAGAATACGACAAACCTAAATGCTACTTTGTTGATAGTAAAGGAAAAATTAGACAGTGTTTTCTGCAGCTTGGTCGAATGTGGCTGCGATCGCGATCGTTGGCACTTAACGCTCAAATATTCGTTTTAAAAACTACACTGCGTACCGTTTTTTAATGTCAATAAGAAGAAGCTTTGAACATTTATTAAATGATTTTTTTGCTCACCAAAAACCGGAATAATAGAATTGGTAATGAGTTACATAAATCAGAAAATCTTATTAATCTAATTACGAAAAATGAACAATGAATGCGATTGATTTTATATACAAGCTTTGTGCAAAGCACACATATTTCATTAAAGGATTCAGCATGACAGAAAGAAGAAAGTTAGCACTCAAATCATTCATCTACGCCATTCTACTAATAAAAAAATGCAAGTGTGGTCTTGTCTAGTTCGGCAACGTCAGCTCGTCTTGCATGGCCAGTTTTGAGTTTTCCATTTGCTTGATCGAGCCAACCTCTGAATAATCCACCATCAAAGTAAAAAGCAGCGAGAATATGCATGAGCTACAGCCTTCTTAGTACATTTCTACGAGAAAGCCAGAAGCCGCATTTGGTGACATCTGTCTACCTAGTTTTGACATATTATTTCTCCAATTTTTCTACTAGCCACAACACACTGTTGCAATGAACTTGAAAACTCATATAAAAAATAACGAAACTTTGAAAGTTTCGATTAATTTTTATGTTAGTTTACAATTACTTCTAAACGAATCGTTTCTCCCTATTATTTTCACCGTCAATCATTTCACCTCCTACTTGCTTTTTGCGTTCCTTCTATATTTTCTTCAGTTTAAAAAAATAGCAGATATCTAGCCGTGAATTTTAATTGGTTGAAAGCAAAACAGAAAAAATTGTTTGTTTACAAATCATCAGCACATAAAGTATTCACTACTCTAATAGTAGCACCTTTGGGTAGGTATGGTATGTATTATGGATGTATTACATTGAAAATATACGTGTAATACTCAACAAAGTTTTCAATTACAAGCAAAAACCATTGTTTTAAAATATTTCAACCAAAAAAGCACTTGTATATGTACTGTTCAATAAAAGTCTCTTTAATAACCTCTTCACTTTATATCTACACGTTTTTACCTACAGGCTTGCTAAATATTATAATGGCTGTAATATGAGTACGTGTGGTAAGTTGTAGTAGTATAGGTATAGGTATGTATGTACGTGAGTTTGTTCAAACGGTAGTTTGTAGTAAATGGTCCGTCCTAATTATAAACTTTTATTTGATCACAATTTCAGTCATTAATTACTAACTCAAACAAAAGATTACTGCATCAGCAACTCCACTCCAAAATAATAATTTATGGTATAAGTATACACTTCATGCATATTTTTAAAAAGTGTAAACCTGCAAATGTAACATAATCATCACCGGTTTTAAATTGTTGAAGCGAGTATCAAGTCAACCTTGCCGGGAGGAAGTGGGTGTGTTTTCAAGTCATTTTAAATACGCTTTATCAAAGAGAGAAAAAAATGTTTTTTTTTATTAAAGCACCTCTCTCAAGAAATTTTGATGCATACATACCTACATTATGTTTTGCTATACGTTAGCTGCAATCTATTTGTGATAATAGCAGCCAACTTCATATAGGTAAGTAAATAGAAAACCAATAGATTACCTTATAAATAGCATATAAAAAATACCTGCAAAAGCTTAGTGCCAGTAGTACATAAATACATACGTTCGTGGCAAATCTGAATTGAACTTGAGGGCATTGAATACAAACTCAATAATGGAAATGACTATTGTATTTTTATTAAAGTGGTTTTACTAATAATAACCACAATATTTTTAATAATGTTTTCTATGTCTCGCTCAATTTATAATACTGTTAATAACTGCTGACTGTGTAGATCAAGTTTCCTACCGGGTCATTATCACATCAAATCGCTACTCACCACCACCACTCACTACTACTAACTCATTCATGAGCTACACTATTATTATGATTTCATTTTTACACATTGGTAAATACAGTACGTTGTTTATTTTGCAGCATATTCTATATTCTTGATGGGTTTTTTCTAGTTTTTAAAAACCACAATTTTAGTCAACAGTTTACACACGTGTGTAGTAGTAGTAAATCTACTGTATATGCGACTGAGTGAAAATCGGCCTTTTACTAGAAGTACCGTCTGAAACAAAAGCTATATAAGAAGTCAAGCTGTAATGAACTGGACTACTCATCACCGTCCCGCTTTTATAATGCTGCTATACAATTACTACATTTGAATGGAAATAAGTATAGGAATAAAAATGCGGTAATGATCGCCACACGTTGCACAACTGATGCATTGAAAAACAAGCGTTTCAAGTACATTTAACTTCTGTGCGTATTATTAACATGATTATTTTGCATTACAACCAGCCAGTCATTTATATTGTACACTGATCCAATATTAAGAGCAGTGATGTATCATAATTATCTTATGATGTTGATGATGAACAGAGCAAATAAATGAAGAGATTACAATCATTCTCGGCTGTCTCGGTTGAGTTAAAGAACTGGATTTGCCACCACACAGATTATCATCATTAATAAAATTATAATTGACGACGGTTTATTGAGGATTTCATATGTACAGGGAAATTTATCTATACACACAATATTGGCTGGGTACTGAGTAGTGATGAACAAAGTTTGTAAAAATTACTTTTGAAATTAATCATAATAACGCAATAGAAACATACTTGAGAATAATATAATTGTCTATTAGGTAAGTCTAAGTTCTGTGCGATCATCGCATTAACCTTCAATGAAAACCTCTAATGTATTTACCTAGGCACAAGACATACAACCATCAATCCATTATGTTTGCAGAATACCTGGATACTTTTTTTCTCTTTTCCTACCTTTTCAAAACCATGTATTATGGTCACTTGAAAACTGAGTGAGGTAATATTATGTTGTACCTTGCAATAGACTGTTGTGTTTTCTGCCTTCATCATCAGTCAGATATTTGATAATGCTTAAAGCTCAATGGTTTCGGTGCGGTGTGCAAATGTTTTACTATATAATTATCATAATTCTATCGTTTATTGCCCCCTTCAATTGATTTGTTTATAGATACAAAGTCTTGAAATGTTATAAATATATATACTTTAATAAACGGTAGAATGTACCCAACAAAGTTCCTATAAACTACTCTAAACGATCCAATTAGCAGATTTAATATGATGTTCAAATTTCAAATCGGCGATACGTTATATGATATGATTTCCAAAGTATGTACACTCTAAAAACCAGACGTCAGAGAAGAGCAACCCGTATTTATTTAGCAGTATACATAGTTTCAGGGTGAGAGAATGTGGTCAAATTTAATCATGTACTTCATATGGTTTTGGTGATGTTTACAAAAATAATAGCGGGTTGGATTTTTTCTTTGCAAAACCTCAAAGAAACCTTAATTTTTGCAATCACATTAAGCGATAGCATCTTCAATTTGATTCCAAGCTACTCCTTCTGATCTTCATTCATATTTCTTTATTGCAGTGCGATAATAAAAGAACTTTTAATGTTTTTATTAGTATGTTCACATTAATGACTGAATGTGATGGCAATCTCTGCACTCTTTTATGAATCCGCGATAATAATTCGCCTTAATGACAACTTTAAAAAAAAATTTTTTTGCAAGGGATGATGATGCCAATTTTTGCTAATAAGATTAAGTATGTACAATTATTTACTGAGTTTCTGTTCAAGAGGTATAATTACTTACAACCACCAAACAAATGCATAAAGCTCATTAAGTACCCTTGTGAGATTTTAATCTGGAGGATTTCATTTAACTTTAATACTTTTGCGTATCAACTTCGTTTATCACAACTGCTAATAGCGAATCCCTACAGTTAAACAGTACGTGAGAGTGTTAAAATTAATAATAAAATAAAAAACCGAGGGAGTTTAGCAACACATACGTATAAGCAGTTAACTGATTACCAAACTGAACTGACTGCAAACAAAGTAACTTTTTTTTTAAACGGAAGTTGTGGGTGGGACAACGACAATAGTGGCGAGCTTCTTATATTATGTCTTTATTTCTTTTCTCTTATCCTCTGAGAATACTACGTGTTCATTGATCGTTTACACATGGCTAAAAGTAGAGTCAAGATTAGATAACAATTTATTGAGGTTGTTTCATACGTAGAGAGGGAGATGTGCAAGATAGCTTATGTGAGGTTAATTCAGGTCGAGTCGTGTGGTGGCCAGCCAGTGTATGTAAGTTACATGCACAAACATCATCTTTTTTTGTGCAGTTTTCAATTCATGTAATTATCGACATGTACTCAGCAGGTAAATAGATGCAAACAAACCCATTTCCTACGTCTACCTTGTTTTTGAAAATTGGAAAAAATATAAATTGCCAAAGGGTTTGGTAAAAGTAGCAACAAAAGGAATACATAATACACATGTACTAGCCGGAGGGTGAAACTGCATTAATTTCTGATTAGGGAAAAATTATTATTAATGTTTTGATGATTTACACAAGCTAATTTCCAGTCTAGCGACCTTTAATTGCGATTTTGTGCATATGAGTGTAATGTGGTAGCTGCAGTTGTTCACATGTTCATCGTTTATTACGTTAATTGAAGAGCGTTTGTTTCTTGGTGTCATTATGAATTAGAAAAAAATACAAACTTTAAACGCTTGGGTGGCAGGTAGGCATAAAATTACTTGCTAATGCATAATTTGCAAAAAGGTGACCACTTACTACTCTAGACTACTATGCTACGCAAAATATCAATAAAGTGTAACGTGTGTATAGAGAGTTTTAGAGGCGTACTCATAATGGGTTTTGCACTTTTATATATGCACAAACACTATGAATATTAATTTTGCAGCAAAGTTGATTTACTTTGCTTTTCCTTCAAAAGGAGAAATTAGTTATAATTAGCTATCACAAACAAACAGGACCTGTTCATTATTATGCAAGATGAATGAGAAAAGGTAGCATTGTATGTAATAATGATGAACGAGTAGGTTCATTGATGCTACTCTTGCAAGCAAAAAGGCTGTTATAAGTGGTAAAAGGAAATTTTCCATTTCTAAACAAGTGACAGTTAACAATATTAAAAATATTCACCCACATATTGCATCTGAAAATGTCTAAAGAAATCAAAACAATATAAAGTGGCAGTAATTATAATTAGTAGTTTAGTAATTGCTTTGAAAAGCGCTGCAATTTGAGAAACTAAAAGGAAAACTTTTTTTCACTTGCTGGAAAGAGATGAAGCAAATTTGAAGAGTTTGAGTCATTGTGACTTTCGGTCCAATTGTTTGTAATTTAATGTTCAGTAAAAAAGTACAAAATTCAATAAATTTTATCAGCTCAAGATAGTACGTACAAGCAGAATAGTACAGGCATACAGATTTACTTACTGTACCTTTTGTGGCATATAATAAAACAGCAAAACAGAAATAATGGTAAGCAAGTTTTCCTATTTCATGCTTGACATCCTCTGCGTGCCATCTTATAACACAACACGCAACCAAGAACAGGTTAGACAGCGGCGAGTCCTCCTTGAGTAAACATAGAGGGTTGCAGTGTGATACGCCAAACCAAATACACTGGAATCGACTCATGTGTTCTCTCATGAAAACTGGATTTTCATGTCATGAAACTTTTCGACTTATTCTTCTCACCGTGCACAACAAATTTAATATTCTAAATCTCATGTGTTTGTGTTAATAATCAATAATCATAAATATAGTGTGAGGATTTGTATTCTGTTCTTTATGCATAATGAAAAAACAGAACATGCTGAACTCAAAAATCTATATACAAAAGCCACTCTTTCAACAAAATTACCAAGTTATGGTATCGATTTGTATAAAGTTAGTTTAAATGACTTATTATTCCATATTGTCCCCTTCTGATTTTCACACACTCAAACAGCAGTACAGTGAATGCAATCATTTAATAAGCATCATTTATGTACAGAAAACAAGCAGATGAGAAACACTAAAAATACATTTCGATGATATTGATACGAGCAAGTACATCATCGCATAGTCAAAATAGGTTAAAATAAGTATATCTGCGTATACATACATATAATCGTCAGGCAGATGCAACTTGCGAGCAAGAAGAGAAGGGGATGGATGCTCACCACCAACTATAGCAGTATAGCAGGATAGATATTATTATGGCGTTGATATAATGTCGCATGAATCAAATTACGCATTTCTTCTCTCAGCTATCTGAACCTCCATCCACAACAGTGTCGCCAACGCAAGCATTTACTACACCCAACCAAACCAGCATTTATATGCTTGTCCAACCCTTATCATTAATAATGGAGGACACACATGCTCGTGTATGCGTACTCGTTCTTTCTTGAAAAGCAAGCAGCCCTTGTGGATTTTATACCAACCTCTTTTCTGTACACAACACGCATCTATCTGATGGCTGCCAGAAAGGGAGGATAATGGAACGGAACGAACTACCCTCTGCTGCCCTGCCAAATAAAGTAACCAATGTCATACAATCAACCCCTACGACACAAATAAAATTTTATTTATTTATATCTTGTGAACTTGGGGGCATTGTTGAGCTGCTTGTACCCAATACATATAGGCTAGATATAGATATAATATGACTTACTCTTACTGACTGCAATTATAGCTCTAGTTCAAATAGACACTGTTGTATACAATGCGTCATGTTATTAAATAATTTTGCTTTGTATCGTGCGGCATTTGAAGGAAAGCTTCTTTAATTTGCCAAAGAAAAACTAATTCAAATTACTATTTTGCAGCAGTATCTTCGTGACTTTGTTTTCCTTTATGTGTTTTCACTTGGCTCCTGCTGGTTTGTAGGATGACTCAAAGGAAACTTGTTTCATTTTCGTTCCTTCCATTCATACGTTGTAATCATTTTAATCGTATATGACTACTCCCCTCTCTTTTTCCAAAAAATTCCAGACATTTCCCCTCAATGCAATGTTTTAAGCTGAATTTACCGTGGTGGAAGAAAGTAATTACAGTCGTGATGAGATAAACAGTTTCGTTTGGGAATTGGGAGTCACATAGTATATTATAGAGCAACATACATACACCCGCAGGAATTAAGGTCTCTTCTTCTGCTGAACAGAATCACTCCTTTTGAAAATTTGTTTTCCCAAAAAAGGCCGTAATGCTCAGCCAAGGTATAATCTTGATCTTTGAAAAGGAAATGTTATATAATGCAAACTTGCGGATGTACGTGTAATGTCAAACTTGTGTTACACATGAAAACCCATTATAGTCATTGCAAGGCAAAACGGCAACATAATATACTTTACTCATGGACTGCAATTGGAAAAAAACTGACAAAAAATGGGGTAGATCAGAAGGGTTGGAAAATTGTTGCTGAATCATAAAACAAAATTGTATGTTCCTTCTCCGCCCCCAAAAAAAAAGTTTGCAAAAGTAACTTTAAAATAAAGTTGGGTAGAACACATTTTGCAATTCCAATTGCAAATATCATATTCATCCCTCACTAAATCATTTTTTTGCCTTGTATTTACTATACATTTACACCGTATCAGATACAAATATTCATGTACAATGTACTTACATGAAAAGTACAGCTTTTTTCGTACACCCATGTGCCAGTAAATCCATATCCTTGCATCACGTAAACCAAAAGGGCCGTATATTTGATTTCAATTTGCTCATTATTACAACAGCAAGCTATAGTATTTTTACTTGCACTTTTGTATATTAGAACTTTTATAATGGTTGTATCGTATTTATATTTATGTAGTGCATTTTGTAGACGTTAATTTAAGCTTCGCATCCCCGACAATGAAACATGGCAAGGGCTGGCTGAACACAAGATCGTATAAAAAAACTAATTATTAAAATGGAAGGATGAAGTATCAACGAGAGAATTTAAAGAAACACCGCACATCATTTTGTGGTCAATGTTGGTCTTATTATTAAGACAATGCAATGTTTTAAAATCACATGATTGGAAAACGCTGCTCAGGTACTTTATTCAAAGGTAAAAAAGTTCATTACCGTAGATCCTCCTTTAATTTTAAATATAATATGGATATATTTTTCTCGTTTTACTGAAATAAAATTGCTATCATAATTAAACCTTTAAATTTGACCTCGTCAAAAAAATCTATATACCTATGCGTGGCTCAAGGATGTGCAGATTACGTTTTGTTTTGTTATTACTGTGATGCGACCCTATTCAAGGAAAAAACTCAGTTTTACAAAACAAGATGCTTTTTTCAACGTATTTATGGTCTATGTATAATCATCGTCACCATTAATGTTTATAGGGAAAATACCAATTATACACTTGTAAGGTTGTTTCAGGCGGTGATGACGACATATAAGCATGTACATAATACACAATAGCTGTCCTTGTCTTGCCCACCACTAGCAAAATTTACATTCAAGTAAAATGGCAAAAAAACTCTCACTCCATCTGTAAAAAAGCTAGTAAATTGTGTAACGTCTAATACGCTAGTTTTTGTACGCCTCAAACAAAAGTGCTTTAAGCTGCTCTCTTAAAGTTAAGTGATTTACTACCGAGAAAAACTTATTAGCATTTTAGAGCTTCTTTTGTACAATGCATTCTTCATTTATGAATCCAGCCAAACGAAGGCACTTGTCTTTACAAAAGATATTATGATGCTCATCACAAATTGCTGCCATTTCTTAGGCAAAAGTAAATTCTAACATCACTATACAGCTTTGAATTGATAAAAGCTCTGACTTTAATAACGAAAAGGCTGGTACTTCGCATGTTAGAAAGTAACTATTATGATTTGATTAATAGATTTTTTCCAAACAATGCACATGTATTTTTAGCAGTTATATTCCTATTGTCAAACCCAATTTTGTCGCTTGCCAAATATATAATGCATAATATGTATATTATGGACATGTGCGAGAAAAATAAATTAGCAAAATCATTCATCCAAGCATGCATGAAATGAAAAATGCTAAGGAGGAATTTAATAACGTGTGGTTGTGAAACAACAACTTTTATTAACATACAGATAGATGGGACAGAGACTTTATTGGGTACTATTTAAGTTAAAGGGTGGTAGTGGGAGGACGTGCATTTTGTGTGCTCATTCCATAGTTATCACCTATCCCAATAATAAATCTTTTCCATATTATTGAATGATTTGCGTTTAAACTTTTCAAAGGATTGGAGATTACCCCCGACTCAAATGCTTATATAATTAAATTTATAAATGAGATTGCACACTTTTCGCTACTTCGAAGTTTGACTTGGAAATCGAACTTGTTGATAGAAGATATTTTGCATGAAATACAGATTTTAAAAATTGAATACTATTTTTTATATACTAAATTACGCCATGTGCCATCAAAGGTGGGGATAAATTTGTAGCAAATAACATAACACATGTCCACACTTTGACAAAATGAAAATTTATTTTTTAAATTGCGCAATTACAAAAATACTGCATAGGTATTGTGCATTACATGTGTCTAGTAGATCTTGACGCTAATTTTTGTACAAAGACTGTATCACCTGCCGAGCAGGGATAATAGGAACATCTACAGTATGTTGTTTAATAATATGTTGTACTGTACCGCATGACGGAAAATGCATAAATGGTGTCGGTGAGCAATTTTTTCGTGTGCGCAGTAGTGTCGCTTGTGACTGATGGATAACTACACCGATGATAATGTACTCTTGACGGTTTTTAAGAATATGCTGCGGGTTAGCCATCATCATACATTCATGCTCAAAACATTCTTGCTTACTGATGATGTATTATGATTTCGTGTTCAACTCTTTCTTTAAAATGTCACGATGTCATGCATGTCAATATTATTACTCATAGCATAAGAATACTCTCTAAATGAGTTTGTATTGTTGTCGTAAAACACCGAGCATTCATTGACAAAACAAGAGCTACCCATTTTTTTAAAGTTTTTTTTCTCGTTTCTTCTGCAGCTTTTAAAAACAGTAACAGAAAAACAAAGTAAAGGTGGTCGAAAGTTGAATTGAATAATTTATTCAATTCGTGTGATGCCAGCGAGTCTACAATCTTTAATTTAAAAGAAAACTACCAATCGTTTTAAGCAGACAATTTGTACTCCGGAGAAGCATTTTAAATCATTAGGGTAAAAAGTTTTTTTGCTGCGGAATGGTACAGCAAGCTAAATAAACAAAAGGAATATTTTTTAAAGAAAGCAAAAACAATGGTTTAGGAACTCTTAATAAAAATCTCAACTACTAAGCCCAAACTACCTAATTTAAAATTGAATTAGTGCTGAGTGACATAGGAGAGCAGAAGGTTGGCATTTCTATGATTGTGGCAAATTGCCTACCAAGTTTACTACCATGAGATATATGGTTAAGCTACAGTTCTCAGTTTGAATTGATTTAGGTAAATGGAATAATGACTAATGAGGCTGTGATGACG
>JAHZMZ010001449.1:0-10986 GCA_027743805.1 Lepidocyrtoides sp. E14 | reverse complement strand
CTGTACATTTTACAAAGCATAATATAATAATCATTTATCTCACAATTCTCACAATCACCATTTATTATGCACAATCTCATGTTGCCCCACCTCAATATTATCCGGAAATTCACTTCCATTGCGTTCCAACGCACTCGTAAACACAATCCCGGCTAGCACGGTTGACGACAATGCTCCTTCGTCAGTTTCTGCGTACATGCCATTAGAACTGTTTGCATAGCCTCGCAAGAGGTTCTCTTCTGTTTCAAACCCGACAACTATCAATCGAGACACACACACACACAACGATGTAAGACAATTTGACACACGTACAAAAGTGAATATAAGCAGATAGGTACAAACATGAATAATTCAGGTCGCTCTGATTAAAATGATTCCTCCGCACATTTTCCATAAGCCTCTGTATCAACGGAGTGTTAGGGGTGTAGAAAATTTGGTTGCTGTAAATCCAGACAAATTCATCCGTTTCATAACATTTTCTAATTACTAACGTATGTTATGATTTTTATTGTGCTCACCAGCAAGTTTGAATGGTTCCTGGAATAGTGGACGTTGCAAATGGCTCAAAGATTGTAGCATTTTCAAATCTTTTAGTTTCGGCTCCAAAGAACCTTATGGCCACGATCAGAATTGTAAATAGCAGTGGTAACAAAAGCTCAGCTACTGTACTAAGCTTATTGCGGACTAGAAGTTTGTAATTCTTCCATAACAAAAGTTTTAGAAGAGTAAAGAATGAAACGTTCTTATCATTTCTTAATACTGGAGGAGACGCGTAAGGATTATCATTGGTGTGTCCTGCATGCTGACAATTTGAACCCTCTGGATGACCCTTTAGAGTATGCTGCGGACTGCTCCTATTTAAATAATATTAAATCTACTTTAAAAGCATCTCGTCTGTTTCAAATGTTCAAAAATATTCATACTTACGTGCTGACAGTAGTAGAACAATCTGAATTCACAAACCAACTATCCGAATATCTCCGAAACGGAGATGTGATCCGTGGCATTATGTATAGCGTGTTTCTTTCAATTTGCATGCGGTGAGTTTAAAAACTACTACATCATGTTTCAAAGTGGCACAACAGGAAAGTGAAATGTTTGCTTGTTATCTTGTTGGTTTCTGGTTGATGAAAAATCTCCAACTTGGCAGTATTTTGCAGTTTCCTTCATCATTCCTTATCAGGAAAGCAGACAAAATACCGTGTCGAATTGGAGTGCATGAAATTTCGTGTGTAGGAAACACACGCAGACAAACTTGGTCCTCCAAAGAAAGATTAGAAAAGCTCCTTGGACTACACGAACATTGATATTTGTAATTTGTTTAGGTCAGGTTCAGCAATAAAACACTGTAATTGAGTTGCTGAGTATTAACTGATTGTTGGTATTGTGAACTATGCAAACACGCAGCGTTGTTGAGATACAATAAAAATATACACTCTGCTATGCTGTGACAAGAACGAGCTCATCAAGATGCAACGAAAAGGACGCACAATGCATCCCATGATGAGGTCCTTCCTATATACTTAAAGACAGTCTTCTCTCAAAGAAATTACAATGATCACCACTAACCACGTATGTAATGTATAATTCGTCTCTTCATCATTATTCAAAGACGATAATATGTCTAATGTCTATCTATAGTTATGTCAAAGCAAGGATTCAAGGAATTAATAATAATGGTATTCGGCAGACATTTGACAATGCAGTATAGCAATGATGATTATTATTATGATGAGGAAAGCGTTTCTGTTTAAAATAATGTTCGAAAGCACATATAACGTGTTACATAAATTAATTACAACCACCTCACAAATGCAGTGTTTTTTTCTTTTGATCCAAATTTTCGCAACAACTGCGATAAACTGCGGCACACCACCGTTACAAGTTTGCAATTTGTCATATTACCATGTGCAAAACAGCGTTAAAGGAATTTAATTTTAAAGACTAGTAGCTCTTTAATTTAACCGGCAGTTCTTGCCGCTGTTCGAAAGGAAGCATTACTACATCCGCAACAGCACCAGCAATTTTACTGCTCGCCAGTTAGATAAGTACACACGCTGTGCTCCTGTTAACGACCTGTTGGTAAACTAATAACCGCGCTTGACGTTGTTTGGCTATCATTATACAATAAGCAACAACTTTTTCTGAAATGCAAAAGTAATTTTCGAACGCCATCATCCGTAATCGCTGCAATGACATCGACATTGCTTGTTGATGATCCAATGCACTCGAGAAATAAAACAATTTTTCATTAATCTTATCATATATCATCTCAACAGCAGCAGAAGAAGAAAGAAGCCTCGTCATCACACCAAGTCTATGAATTGGTAGGTTGGTCAGTTAGAAAACTTCTTTTTTTTCATACTCATAATATGGTCACATAACGAAAGAAGGGATTGCACAAAGGCGTTAATAATTATTTCAAAGTTTGTGTAACGCAACAGAACGAAGATCGTATTATTGGTAACTGTGAAGCCCCCCTGTAAATTACAATCTTACAAATGCTATTCATAAATGACTAGACAGAGGTACATGAATGAAGGGTACAATAGTAGGCTCTTGAAACTTTTTGGCTTTTCATTGGCACATGGTATAAAATTTAATCTTTAAAGTTGCAACAAAATATCATGATAATAATATTATTATCTTCCCTCCCATCATCAGTCAACAGTCATTCCCAATATCAGTATCCAAGAAAAATGCTTACGACAACGCAACACAATATGACATAGACAATTGCGTACTATTATTTTCAAATGTGTGCGTGCTCAGAAATACTAAAATACAAGGCGAAAAACTATTTGCGAGGTCCACGGTTAGCTAAAAGTTGTCCAAATTCTTAAAAATTTACATACCAGTACCACTACGCTACGATTATAAATATGCTTGCTCTTGTTTGTGGAAGACTGCACCTTTAACAACATTAGTCGAGTGATTACTATTTCGCCAGAAGAGTTAATGAAATTTTATTCTCACAAAAGACTATTGAGTATTTTTATGACCCTTTAGCAGCTATGCCTTTAGGTATACACAGTTTTCATTTCTATTTGCAACAATTGCATCTTATTGCAGGCAGTAGTAGCAATAGTTAAAAGTACAACTGCTAAAAAACACAATCACACCAGATTCGTAACTTGCGAGTCGTAAGGTCGAGCAAACTGCTTTCAAAGCAATGTTCGCTTTTAAAGCGATTGTATGCAAATTTAAAAGTCGTGTTACGCAATCACCTTCCATTTTTCTCTAGAACTACTTCTACTGCGTTGATGACGATGCCCATGTGCCATAACGGTGACGGTACTTTAGGCATTATTGACATTTAAAATTATTATTATACTCACTGCTATATCTTCAAAACTGGCTTAAGCAAGCTTGAATGTCATGAATTTTGATGATGATTAGAATGAGACATACGCATCTTTGGATAGAGTATTAATTGGATGAGGGACATGCTATTTCTTCGATAGATAAACACTATGACGTGGTTTGTTATTTTTTAGCACCTACTACTACTACCACAGTGTTTCTAGTATTGGGTTCAAGAGGACGCACGAAATTTTCGCACTAAAGTTTTTCCATGTATAATGCAAAGACGTAAAATATTTGTAAAATGTCATCATGATGAAAAGGACGCTTGAAGATCCAACCGCTGCCATAAATGCACCTTTCCACAATTAATATAAAAGCTCAAGAAATGTTAAGACCGCTTCAAAACGCAATTTCTTGACATAGCCCAAAATAATAATTTAGCAATGAGTCAATATTAATATTTGCATTAAAACTATCAAATTTTCATCACGCTTCAAACTTTCATAATAATTCTATTAGGAAACGCGGCTGGCAAAAGTTGTTTGCACTTCTCACAAACCAAGCCATTTCAAATGACAAAGGTGCAACACAGGCCAGGTAATACTACATGCCAAAACATAAAACTGTAAGGCTCAGTCTCGATTTGGTATGAATTTACATATTGATTTATTTTTTTGGAGTTGGCTAGTAGAATTATGAGTCAAAACAGTTTATAAACTGATGGTAATTCATCACTGATGGTGATTGGCGTTTAGTCCTCAAGGCAAGTAGAGCGAACAATGGCTTCAGTGACACTGTAAGGATCGCAGTTTGATGATGGACGACGATCTTCCAGAAAGCCTTTGCCGCTTTCCGCAACAGCGCGCGGTATACGTATACTGCAACCACGATTGGCGACACCTAGACAAATTGTATTTTTTCAATTTTAGTACAGATTGAGTTGAAGCTTTAATGCTATCGAACGCTTAAACTAACCAAACGAAAAATCATGGATGGAAGAAGTTTCATGGAGGCCAGTGAGTCGGCGTTCGTTATCTTTGCCCCCTTTTGGGTCATACGCTTTTATATGCCGGATATGATGGCGCGATAACTTTTCTATAGCCTTCTCAATTTCGACAATTCCATTCTCATCTCTCATAGCCTGGGAAAAGAACAGAGATAATGCATGTGCTTGGCAAAAAAAAGTCCATAATTTTATGAAAATCTTTTTATGCATAAAATGTTTAACACGGAATCGTCACCTGTGTAGAGAAATTTGCGTGGCAGCCGGCACCATTCCAATCTCCACGAATTGGCTTGGGATCAAAAGACACAACTACATCAAATTCCTCCGCAACACGATGTAAAATGTACCTTGACATCCAAAGTTCATCTCCCATCGAAATGCCTTCACAGGGACCAACTTGGTATTCCCATTGAGCGGGCATGACCTCAGCATTGGTGCCACCTACTGTAATCCCAGCATACAAACAAGCTTTGTAGTGAGATTCAACCACATCACGGGCGAAAACGTTGTTTGTTCCAACTCCACAATAGTATGGGCTGTTGTTTATTGTTATAAATCAGTAACATTCTTTACTTCATTGCATTTTTGATTGGATTTTCAAAATACCCTTGAGGGCCTGGATATCCACTCTTGGGCCATCCAAATGGATGGAGATCCCTGTCGAGAAGAGTATACTCCTGCTCCATACCAAACCATGGGTGCATGTCCTTAATCTTGTTCATTGCTTCTAAGCAGACTGCTCGATGGTTGGTTTCACATGGCTTTTTGTTGTGTCTGTAAGTGTCACATAGGACCAGTCGGCTATTTCCTTTCAGAAAAGGGTCCTTGTAGATTGCCACTGGATATAAATACACATCAGAGTTTGACCCTTCCGCCTGGTAAGTTGAGCTACCATCGTAGTTCCAAACGGGCAATTCTACAAGCGCAATAAAATTGCTACAATGCTATTGTTACAATCAATTTGTTGTGACAATGTTTCCAATTACAAACCTGTCGGGTTTGTTGGAATGCTAGGATGTGTCCTTGTTTTAGACCTAAGAGACTCTCCGGTTCCATCTATCCAGACATAGGTGAGTTGACTCAGTTTTTCATCAACTGGAAGACTCAAGAAACGGTCATACACTGTTTTGTTGGTTGCAATTCGTGAAAGCTGGGCCACACGCGTAGTTGCAATTTTGAAGCATGTTTTGATACCATTGGAAAGGTTACCCGAAACTCTTAATGTTTGGAAAATACTCATCATGATTAACTTGGCAGATAAAGACGAGCAAATTATGAAATGATACTACGTAACAGTAATTGGCAGTATGGTTCTGCCCCTGTCGAATGTCGCAATTTAGGATCGCTTGTCCATTTCTGGATTTATTTAGTCCTCCCAGTTTCCATGTTGAGTGCATATAATGTCAATTTGTCAGTGTCAGTGTCAGGTTGCAACCAGAGATTTATCAACCAAATGCCAACCGTTTGTCTAATCATAATCATGCAGACCCGAAATAAATTATTGAACAACGATGCGACATTTTTTCGAATTACTGTTTATTAATACATTTTTAATATGTACTCATTTACATTTTACTTTGCTAAACTATCACTCAGTTTATTATTTGAATTCATTAGTAATTAATGCAAAATTATTGTATAACAAAAGAAAGATTGCACAGGTGTGAATAATGTAATGTCTTTAATTGTTTAAGGTATACAAGGTTTTATTTTAGTTTTTATAAAACGTAAACTAGTGAGTTAAACGCGTCTTATGACAAATATTTCTGAATTCTAGTCTAGTAATCCTCAATTCAATGCACATTTCCTTCTCATACTTTTCATAAGACGATGCAGCACTCCGTAAAGGTTTCAGACACGTCCATGCCAAATTAGTTCAATCAAACTAGTAATTTTCTTGTACTCTTGCACTCTTGCCACAAGTGTGTTCCTATAATATGGTCGTAAACTCTGTAAATTGGATTTATCCATTATTCTATTAACTCGACCGAATATAACTAATACTACTTATTAAATATACTTACAGTGAGGGATCAAATTGATCAATGTAAAAAGTGAAAGGTATTCGAAACCCATTATTATTATAATGCATTATACTTTCATATAAATACATAGGTAATTGACATTCACATCTCCCTCCACCTATTATTATGTAATTCGTCAAAAGTTGAAGCACACAGTAGAGTTACATTCAAAGATGATTGAGTTATCATCATTACATTGGATCCACCTTATCATATTATATATTTTTGAAAATAATGGATTCAATATCAAGTAATTACAAATCGTATGGTTGTATGACTTGGTTAATGAAGATGAATGGATGTTCCACACCCAAGTATGAACTGGTCAAATTAAATGTAGTTATCAGTATTTATTCGCAGAACTGAATATACAAATGAAATGATAATGGAGAGATTTTTCTTAATTTTCTTAGAGTGAAATTACTTTTAATATTTTATCAACGTAATAAACATGTCATGCAATTTACCCTCATAAAAACTTACACTGTCAAGCTATTTAATTAAAAGAACTATACAAAATAAATGTGGTGAATTTTTATTTTTTTGCAGAAAGCAAAATGCAGTAAACGTATCACAACTATCTAAAAAGTTAACCTTTTGGATTTCCCTTGAAAAATTTCGTTTAGTTTTTACAAAAAGGCTATCATGATGTTCTGTTAATTATTATGATGAGCTTCTACAAACTGAAGTTGTTCACAGCTTGAGCTTACATTATTCGTTTCTTTTTTCTCATTAAATTTCTCTTTATCTTTCTGTTAAAATTTGATTGTAGATATTTATATATGTACAAAATGATTTTGATTGTTTCATTTGATTGTAATCGATACAACACTGGCAGTAGTATTAAATTGGCTTCTACTCTTCAAGACAGACAGTGCGAACAATGACTTCGGTGACTCTGTAGGGATCGCAGTTTGATGATGGACGACGATCTTCCAAATAGCCTTTACGTTCTTCCGCAACGGAACGTGGAATACGGATACTGCAACCTCGGTTGGCAACACCTAGATAGAAAAGTAGCAAAATGGGATTAGTTGTTACTGGACAGTAGTGTACACAGTTTTTGATCCAAGCGATGAAAAATGTCAT
Source organism: Lepidocyrtoides sp. E14 (assembly GCA_027743805.1). Classification (NCBI taxonomy): domain Eukaryota; kingdom Metazoa; phylum Arthropoda; class Collembola; order Entomobryomorpha; family Entomobryidae; genus Lepidocyrtoides; species Lepidocyrtoides sp. E14. The sequence goes on along the minus strand of JAHZMZ010001449.1, from coordinate 3,561 downwards.
TTACCAGCAGAAAAGTCGTGGATGGAAGAGGTTTCATGGTGGCCAGTGAGTCGACGTTCATTATCTTTGCCCTCCTTTGGGTCATAAGCTTTAATGTGACGTAGATGGTGGCGAGACAACCTGTCTATAGCCTTCTCGATATCAATGATTCCATTCTCCTCTCTCATCGCCTATAATAAAAGCGGTAAAATTTTATCAAATGACTGTACATGCAAGATCAAAGAAATCTAGTTGGCTTTACAGAAATTGTAGAGCAAAAGAAAGTTCACCTTTGTAGAGAAGTTTGTATGGCAGCCAGCACCATTCCAATCTCCGGGAATTGGCTTAGGGTCAAGAGATACGACAACGCCAAACTCTTCAGCAACACGGTGCAAAATGTACCTTGAGATCCAAAGCTCATCACCCATAGAAATGCCTTCAGAGGGACCAACTTGGTACTCCCATTGAGCGGGCATGACCTCAGCATTGGTTCCGCATATTTTGATCCCGGCATACAAACAAGCTTTGTAGTGAGATTCGACAACATCTCGGGCAAAAACTTTGTTTGCTCCAACTCCACAATAGTATGGGCTGTTGTTTATTATTAGGAATCAGGATTAATATTTTTTACTTTATTGCATTTTTCATTACATTCCATTGAGAAGAATAGTTATGTAGAAAATAGATTTTTCAAATTAAAAAAGCGTTATGCATGGTTATTTTTTTGGCTCATGTTTTTGTACAAAAATTTTCAATTTCATATCTACAACAAACCTTCGGGATTTGTTGGAATACTGTAATGTGTCCTCGTTTTAGATCTCAGAAACTCTCCAGTTCCGTCAATCCAAACGTAGGTCAGTTGACTAAGCTTGTCGTCAACTGGGAGACGCATGAAGCGGTCATAGACCGTCTGACATGGAACATTAGTGACATTAGTTGTAATTCAATAATAATAATTATAATAACAGCAGTATGAAATATTTACCTTGTTGGTTGCAATGCGTGGAAGCTCAGCCATTTTTATTATCTACAATTACTGCTGCTTGAGAACGGCTCTCTGAAATACACATAAAATTACTGAATTAAGTCACAACAGGCGCCACGCAAATGTGATGAGATCAATAAAAAAGTAGGAGATGGAATGACCATGATGACATCATATGCACATGCCAAATTAGTTGCTTGTCAAATTTTATAAAGCTCACGTGAACACGCTTGGATGCGCCCTATTAACCTAAATGCTGACAGGGGACGTCAACTAGCATAATAGATTTTTAATTTTCGTAAATAGTCAATATTTCATGGAACGTCTATTTCGTTTAAAGAGTGGTCTAATTCACTCGAGTCATATTATTTCCAAGCATAAAGCTTTTAGTCACGTAAACGAGGTGCAGACGTGTAAGGCGCAAATGATGGAGAAAGAAAATCGATAACAGGTTCGTGAATAAAAGATGAATAGAGATTTTTTCCTGAAAGAATTACATTTAGCATGAAAAAAATCTCGTCTTTGCCAGCATGGAAAGGTAAAATTGATAAATAAGAATGGGCATCTGCAGTAGCAGCCCACCACTACTACTACTGCGCCTTTGTTCTTAACAACACTTTTCACGTATTCTGTCAGTGTCAGTCTTTTTGCATGGTTCTGCTACACCTAAATAATATGCAAAATGCATAGAAATCGCACTTTGCAAAACTTATGAATGATTACATGCAAGAAATGAAAAATTGGAACCAGTGGCAGTGTGATTTTTTTGGGGTTTAAAAATGCCTAGCCAGCTTTTTACACGGTGAAACAACTACCATAATAGCCAGCGGCATAATTACCATTAAATCAACTCCGTTTTTTCTGGAACGGGGAATAAACTCACTAGAATAGACAATTTTTGTACTAGATTAATATTGAATACCATAATATTGCAGATTATTACTACTCTCTCCAGAAATGGATACATGTACATACAGACGTGCCCAGAACTTTTCCTTTGAATGATTATTTGCCCTAAGGCAAGCCAGGTCACTGATAATTTTGTAAAAGTATGAATGCCNTCACTGATAATTTTGTAAAAGTATGAATGCTACATAAAATTTTGACTATACGAATAATTTTGATCGCCAGTTTCCTTTTTCCGTTGGGGAAATGGGGAATCAGTCGTTTTTTTGAAAGTTTTCTGCAATGAACCCAGTTTGCAATGAATTTATTTTGCCTTCACATGTACTATCTATTTACTCCATGGCAAAAAATACCCTGAAATCTTTTGTTGAATGAGCAGGATGGAAGTTTAAATTGAATTGCCTTTTACCCTTACCTTTAGCACAGTTCACTTGAACGTTTTTATATGAAACTGAAAATCTCACGAGTTAACATTAATGTAATGTCACAACTGAATCCGTCGAAGGTCCAAATGGATCTGACACTGAAATTTGAAGCAGCAAACCTGTTACATGGATAAATGCTTTTTTGATCGTGCTCAAATATAAGCCAAGTCCAACAACAGCAGCGGAGTGGAGGTGACAGCAAAAACAGCCTTGCATGCACACACGCAATCACCACCGCCACCTCTTCTTTTGGTTCACATGCATTAATACCTATCTACATGGAATAATATATTATTCTCTCTATAACTTGGCTGGTTTAGGACTAGGACCAACCAAGCACATAATATGGCGTAATATATAATGCGTAAAAAGTTTGTATTATCAAACTTTAACCACGATTGCAGAGAAACGACACGTATTCAAGCGTAATAGCATCGTGTGCTGGTTTACAAAAACCAGATAATATTGTAAAATTCACAAGCTTTTTTAAGGTACATAAATACACTGTAGACTCTTCTCCAAATACAGAGATGAGATGAGATGTGATGAGATAAAACTATGAAACAGGGTATATATGTTTTACTATACACACTATACATTTACCAATTTACCATCCTGTGCTAGAAAAATACTATTAAAGCACATCAATGGGAACACTCTAAAGTGACTTTTATCCTTATTTCTTGTTTGGCTATGGACGCTAAATTTTTTCTGAAGTATTTACAAGTATGCACATACGTAAACTCTGTCCAAGTAGGTTTTTGGGATGGAGATAACCTTTTTTAAGTACGTAGGACAAATTATAATAATGCTGAATTGTCTCTGAGCTGGCTGATAATATATCCGCAGAAATGAACAATGCATGTCAAAATGATTTCAAAAGTCAGCAAGGCATGTAAGCCTTATTGTAACTTGCATATCAGACTGGATTATCAAAAAAATCATTTTTGAAATGCTGGCGTGGTCATTTTAAAACTCTTTCTCGTTTGTGCAACCGATAAATTCAAACACCAAGTTGTGAGAACGGATGTCGTGCTATTTTCAATTTTCATGGCATGATCAAGTAGCGTTAATTTCCTTTAAACAATGGAATTGATATTGAATCTCTGTTATCTATCAAAACAATGTACCTCTAAAAAATAAGATAAAGAATTGATTAAAAAAAATGTTTTTGGACCAGAGGGGAAAATCTGGTTGGGCACTGGTAATTAAAGAGACATTGTAGAATCAAGGCCAAACGAGTGTATTATTTCATGTACTTTGTAC
>JAHZMZ010001448.1:0-16173 GCA_027743805.1 Lepidocyrtoides sp. E14 | reverse complement strand
GAAGAAGACTGCATGGTGCTATAAGCCAATGAAATATTCATGCGACAACGCCGACGATACTTATGATATGATGATGACGGTACGCTGGTTTTGGAAAAGTGACTTTTCCTTAATTTTTATAATGCTGCTTTGTACTTGCACCATGCTACATACACTGTACGCACATAACACACACCGCACCAAAATCTAATGTTTCATATTATTAATTCCATTGTGAGCTTTAATAGGATTTTGTGCAGCTGAAAAATTGTCTCCTATTATTTAATATTATTATCGTATCGACAGAGAGGAGACAATTTTGCTGCTACTTGAAAGCATATAATAATATGCAGTTGATATGATGAATGCTGTGTGGAAATTCATGATGCATGATGACGTTCATTACATTACACCTATTTCACTCTTTTTACGATGACGATGATGATGACACAACACTTCATTCCTCTTCCTCCTTATTTACAGCAAAGAGCCTTTACTACTACTAAAACACTGTAAATAAATATTCCACTCGTAATCCTGCTACTAGGTTTTATGTAAAACTGTGAAAAGTTAATTCCTTTGTCACCATCAAGCATTCATATACATAAAATAATGCATTATGTATTTAATATTATATACCCATTTGGGAATATTACATTATGAATCCCCTTCTCCTCCTCCTCCTCTTCTAATATTTTAATATGTTTACTTTACTCCCGACTTGGCGTCATTGTTTCAACTCTTGCAAACGAAAATCCCTTGTCTTTTTATGGAAAATATATTAAGAGTGGCAGGCCGAGAGAGAGAGACAGAGGGTCTTCCTTACAATTGTGTAATGGCTGGTGATGAAGAAACATTGTGAATGCATTCATAATGAAAAACGATTTTTTTTTCTCTCTCTCTCTCTCTGAGAAAATGGCAAAATAGAGTAGTAATATATCTATACCTACCAAGTAGAACCGTATAAAAATGATGATGGAAGACAGCATGTCTAGTCAGGTCTTTTTCGTCTTCTTGATATCACCGTCGTCGTCATCATCATCATCATCAACCTTGCATTTGCTCTTGCTGTACCTGTGTGCGCGCTTTCTTGCTGCTAGTGCTGGAATCGGAGTTTAGTAAGCAAGTAAGTGAGTGGAACATAATGGACAGAAAATGTTTTACAACAGGCCTCAGAGTCATTACTGTAACATTAAAGGTTTTTCGCATGAGAAGCGCGTGTGATGTGATGTAATGCATATTGATTCATCATGGTTTGCTGATGATGGTGGTGGCAGTGGTGGTGGATTATATAACAAAGTTATTATTATAGTGTGTGATATGTACATTTTGTACATGCATACTTTATAAAGTTATGTAGGTTGTATTACATACATAGTTTTGATAATGGTATTTACAACGCATCGGTAAAGAATATTATTATACATTTTCTGTGGAGTAGCAATGGCAGTAGCAAACGGCAACCCTTTTTCCGTTTTTTTTGATATGCCCAACACGTCGAAAAGGAAGAAGACCTAATGCTTCTTTTATGAACACATTTTACACTACTGAACACAAGTGTTATTATTATTATAAAGCACACACGTGTAAAACACAGAGAAAAACGATGCGATGCCAGGCCAGTATATACTCGGGTTCATATTTTATTGCGTTTCACATTTCATATAAATAGGTAATGCGACTAGATGGAGACAGAGAATAAAGTGTGGAGTAAAGTATCACGGAAAAAATATTAAGTGAGGCCTGGTTTAAAACATAAAAGCACAAACTTTTACACGTTGTTTAATGATAATAATATAATAATGACGCCTCCTACTTCTCCATCATCATCACCAAAGAGTCAATCGTTTAAAATTGTCTTGCTGAATAAAATATATTTTATTTCGTTGTTCGGAAGTGTATTCAAACTCCGTGTCGTAGTCGTGTCGTAGTATAACAGCCCAGCAGCAGATGGTCAAAAATATGTTGAAAATTTTATACTCGTAGCAGAAAGCGAATTGGAAAATAATTAAAATGTTTCAGGTGAATAAATACTTGTATTCATTTTGTAGGTACACATGCTCCGATTAATTTTCTGTGTCTGTGTGTATAACCTTCCTAGCTATATACCTAAAGAAATTCCTTTTATATAATATTCATTTCTCAAATGAAATCCTTTTCGGAAGAGAGAAAGAAAGGTGAAGTGGAAAAGGAAAAAAAAAATAAGGTAACGAACTTGAGAGAACTTCATGTGCATATAGGTACATGTATGTACCTACCTATATGTATAAAGGTGTATAATGTAGTGTTGCTTTGCTAGTAATTCTTGTAGTAATAATCGTTCGTGATGATGATGACGATGATGATAGTCTGGTTGATAATTACACTGAATATTATGCAAGCATGCAATAATGCTTCAAAGGTGCAGCGCGTATAGCGCAGATGCAGGAATGATGATGATCATGACGATTATGATGAACCCGTGATGGTGGTGGAATTTTTGGTTGGGGTGTAATGCAATAATGGTGAGTTGTGTACCTACATAATATTATGTGGCTTTTTTAATTCATCAAAGTTTTAAAAGAAAATTTCAAATTTATATGGATCGTCCTCTAGTAGGTATCGTCGTGCTGTTGTAAGTTGTTACCTTGAACCTTTTTAATATTCTACTTTGGTACTTTATATGTAGCTGTCGATATTCACGTAAATGTAATAATCATATGAGTACATAGATAAGTAATTTTAATCCTTGATGAAAAAAAATATGAATAAAAGTCGACATGCAGACTGGCTGAGTAAAAGTTGATTTTTTGAGAGTCAAGTTCGTTATAAGTGGTTTAGTTAGTTAGTGGTTTTAGCTGTGGTTTTCCAGAAATTCAAGACTGCTTGCCGCCATCCACATCCTGCCTGACCATTAATACCTATAAACACTAATAATTCTAATGCTTGCATATATGCATGGTCATCATCATCATCATCATCATCATCATCATCAATATGTTCGTCTAAATTAACTGATTCGGAGTAAAAATGAAAAAAACCAGTCTAAAAAAGTTGTTATTATTATTATTATTATTATTTTGCATTTTGAAAGTCAAAATTATTTTCTCAAACATGCAGCATGCTTCTTATACACGTTTAAATACATTTTATGATGATTGCAAGCAACATGGTAAGAAATATAATAAGCAGTTTTGTAAAATATCTCGTACTAGATGATCATGCACACTATCATCTTGGTCATTATTCTTATCAACAGCAATAAGCTGAGGAAATTTAGTAGACAATGCTATACGGATTACCTGTACATGTATATAGGTATGTTATACTTGTGCTGCACACACAAACTCGCCAGATTTCAGATTGATTATTGCAATATTTTTATTGCTACTATTTCATATTTTTTCATTTATCTTCATTCCATTCTTTCAATAAGAAACTTATCATGAAAAATTTGTCTTATCAAAGTTGAATGCTTGGATGGTTGCCAGTTGGATTTGCAATGCTACATTTTATGCAGAAAAAAAATATAAAGTTGCAAAAAAAATGTTAAAGGAAAGCTGATACGTAGTATCAATTAACTTTTATTATCTACTTGTGCACCCACATTGCGAGCATACTATTTAGGCAACTATTTAGGTATATATTTTTTCTTCAGAAATTTAATATTCCAACTTCTTCCTCATCATACCCAAAATGAAAAAATAAAGCGTATAAATTTGTTTTTCTGTTCACTTTTCATGTTTATTTGTACTGTGAATATTTTCTTGAAAAGTTCAAGTTTTTTTTTGTGTTTTTATAATAATTACGTTTAAAAACCGGTAATTAGCTGGCCTTATCAATTTTGAAAATCATTTTTCACAGTGCTTTGTACACTTATTATCATTTTATAATTACACGTTTTAACCTTTTAGAGACTTGATGCTGTATAAATTTGTTGAGTTTTTTAACTAGACGAACGCTTCTCTCGACGTGAATTACAAGATTTTTTTTAGTTTAGTTTAAACTGATTGAATTATTACGGTAGAAAAAAAATTTGATTACGAATAAAAATATATTAGAAGCATCAATCAGGCTTGAAAAAGAACGGCATTTGCAAATTATTTGCAAATCTTAATAAACAATGTAGTAGAAATACTGGTGCTACTGTAATGTTAATTGCTTTGCAGCAGTGATAGTAGTGGCAAACACCAATAAAACTGACTATGAGTGCAGTGTGCAGCCCCAGAATCCTGTTGTTTTCAACTGTGATTCAATTTATCGCTTGTCATTTAACTCACAAAATAGGGGATGCTCTCGTCTTACTACTTGCCATCGTCAGTCGTCTTCTGTCTGCACATTTTTTTTCGGCTGACTACTGCAAATTAAATTATTACATCTTTCTGGATTTTCTTCTCTTGCTCGATACACGTATGCGGGGAATTGATGGTGAAGGAAGATGATGCAAAAAGCATCGATAAATAAGTTAGTTATTTTGATGCAGCATAAAAAAGTTTTGTTTCTTGTTTAAGTGCTCTCACTTCTATCTCTCTCTCTCCCCATCCACTACTGGTGCTTCACACTTTGTTCATTCTGTACGAGTCTCCACTTGAGTGAGTGAGAGCGAGAGTATTTTATTGATGTAATAGCATTACACTACTTACGGCTTTATGTAATGAGTCAATATGAGAAATCATCCATGACAAGCTGTAGCAGCAGTGATGACGATGGTAGTGCAGCCGAGGGGGAGGGGGTAGTAACACAGATTTTCTTACTTGACAATTTTTGCATCATTTTCGATGAAGATGAGTAAAGTGATTTGGATGAACAACTAGTCTTCCTTCAGATATCCATTTTTATCTTCAATTTTTGTAACATGCTGGATAGCAATGATTTGGTGAATTGGCTGTCCATCATCTGCTATCGATGTTGTAAACTAATTTACTTTTTGATTTACAAAAGTAGCGGTGAAGAGGGTAAATAGTGTTAGAGTATGTGTGTGGTTACAACTGTGGTGGACGTTTTTATTTTTAAAAAGAGGAATTGCTTTGGGTCGTCCAAAGATTTGACTTCGCTGGAAGTACAAAACTCAGATATTATATTTGGGCAATTATGAAGCCGTTATAATATTATTATGTAGGATGGTAATTTAAGTGACGGTTAGATATGGTTGGCAAATGTGGGTTTGTATATTAGGGGAAACAAAGCCGTACTCTATTGTAAGCCGTGAACTTCATAAGTACTGCTTACGTTATTAAAAATCGTCATTTTTACATTTAATATTCCGCCACTACCAACCTACTTTCTTCCATCAAGATACTCACCATGAATAATATATCCAAAAAGTACAAGTGAACGGTACACGCTCGAAATAATAAATGGGAGAGGACGCAACCTTAATTATTATAATACTATGCCATACATAATATATGAGTCCATAAACAGTATGCGTGCTTGCGTAATGTTAATGTATTACACATGTAAGGTTATATTTTCTTCCTTTTTGATAATTGTATTATTACACGTCCATTGGGACGGGCAGTTGTAGTAGTGTTCTCCTTCCTTCTTCTCTAAAATAATTTTGCTGACGATTATGATTTGGTGTAATGATAATGCAATATGACAATAGCATGCTTTTTTTCTTCAGCTCTTCGCTCCGAGAAAACTTCTCTCGTTCCATTTTCTTTGTTTGGTTGACACGTGCTAGCTCAATGTGTATGTATGCATTTGCACCACACTTTTTCATCATGTTAAATACTTTTCAAGTTTGAAAGCTGAGGGAGAGAGAGTGACAGTTAAAAAGGATCACGGTCACAATAGTAGCAAAGTACATTATAATTTCAGCAGTGTCATCATCACCATCATCGTCATTCAAGTATCCACATTTTATACCACTCAATGTTATCTCCTTGTAATAATGATAACATGTAATACATAACACATCATGTTTTTTCCTGCTGGATCGTAAAAAGGGAAAAGTAAAAAAGGAAGAGGCGGAAAGAAAGGCAGTTTGCCGGACAGCAGCAGTAGTAGCATCACCACCACCACCACCACCAAACAATGCTCATGTGCCATGCTACCATAATGAATAAAAAAAAGAGGCTGGAAAAAGGAAAGTACGCATCATCATCGAGCAGACGACAGGAGCATGACTTTGCAAAAAAACAGATTTTTTTCTACTTTGTAAATGCACTCATGATGATGCACTCTCTCCTTGTAATCTACTCTTATTTTTCAAGAGGAACATTATATATTTTTTAGGAACTCCCAAAAAAAACTTTATCATCATCGTCATCATAAAATCATCGCAGCGCTGACAAAGCTATCATATATTCTATACATCTTTTTTTACCGCTTCCGTTTCAGTTGAAATTGACGGTACTGAAATCAATAATGATAATTTTCCAAAACACCTGGACAAGCTCGTTATAAAAATGTATTTTTTTCCAGCAAAAATAATAACAATAAATTGGGCTCGTATAACTGTTCAGTGTCGGCTGGTCTATCGATCACATCACAAAAAAAAATCTTTTGTTTTTCATGTTTTGCCGCTACTACCACCATCACATCACCTCCACCCAAAAAATGTTTCCTTTAAAAATTTATCTTTACAATAATCAAAGAAAGCAAACACTGTTGCATTAGCTGTCATCATTTCTTCTGCTGATGTGATGATGATGGTGATGTGTGCATTCTATTCAAATTTAGGTTTACTTATTTAAATTAATAATACAGTGAAAAAGGAAGCCAGTATCAATTTTACTATTTACCCATCATCATCAGTCTATATACCAATTGTTCTTTTAATGAACACTATGCAATTCCATACACACACTTTTTTCTCTTTCTCTTGTCTTGTCATTGCTCTGTTGTGTTATGTATGGTGGTGCGTAGCACAAGAATAAACTTGACTTGACTTTGACATGCCATCCAATAAGAAAAATAGATATCAAAGCAGCAGCAACAGAATAAGAAAAATAATCAAGCAATCATTTATCATTATCGTCATCATCTGACTGGAAAATGGTAGCTTTTTTATCGGAAAATTATACACCTCTCCAATAACGAACAAGCCCATTAAATTCATACAGTTTTTTTTTGTCTATCATTCAATAATATGTATGCTGGTATTCAAACAACAATATTATTTATTCTCACGTAAAAAATAATATTATACATTTCGGCTGTCACTGTCAGTCACCACAAAGTCATAAGCCTACTCCTTTGTATTGTTTTTTTCCTGTGTGCTTATTCTTCTTGATTTCTGCTGGCAGTGATGCCTAACATATGACTATTTAGGCATGTTGTTTTTATCATTATTTTTTGGTGAATTAAAAACCAAGAAAAAAAAGGAAATAACTTGGTGAAATTTGATTGGAACGTGTGATTATTATGCAATAATAATATTATAACAATTTAAACAAGTAGCACTGCATAAATTATAACGGCTCTTTTCACTCCACTCATCTTATTACCAAAAAACAAGATACCAATCATCCTCCAATTTCTTCTAAATAATGTGTACTGTAACTTGAGTGGTAATGTATTTATTTTTGAGAGTGTGTATTCTACCAATAATTTCAACCGCTTAGCATTATTATTGGTATTATCTTCATCATAAGCATTCAAGTGTGTAGGAAAATTAATGAAGTTTGTAACAAGATGTCAGAAAAATGATAATAATATTTGCGGAGAGGAGTAGTGAAAAGAACAGGAGAAAAAAAATAATTGAGAAAGAAAGAGCTGAGGGACTGAGAACAAAACTGGAACAAAACGGTTCTTCCTTTTGTTTTTCTTCCTTCACTCATGCTATGTTTGCCTGTGTGTATGCATTACTGCTAGCATTCTAATGAAGTGAGCGAGCAGGCAAACTGATAATAATAATTTCCACAACTGTTCGAACTCTCCGCATAATTATTTTAATAAATTATTCAAGCAAATGTTATATATACAACTACTAGCAGCACTTCTCTATTTATTTTCCAGCTTTTAAAAAACAACAAAAATAATAATGGTGAAATTTACAGAAAAGGAATACTACAACACAGAACAGTAGTGTAACTGCTGACGTATGTAATCCAGATAATGAGAAAAATATCTGGTGTGGCTTGCTTGGCTATGTAGAAAAAATGTTTTTCCTTTCTTTCCTGCTCCTGTAATGTCTTGTTGTAGCAGTATAAAAAAAAGTTATGCAATCATAATTANAAAAATGTTTTTCCTTTCTTTCCTGCTCCTGTAATGTCTTGTTGTAGCAGTATAAAAAAAAGTTATGCAATCATAATTATCATTATTATCAATAGATTTGTGAAAAAGAAAATGAGCTTTTATTTTTTTTTAGACAAAACTTATATACTTTCCGAACAAGAACCCCTTTTTTCACTCTCTACTTGTTTTATTATTTATCAAGTTTAACTTTTCGTTGTTTTTGTTTCTGCCACCATCATCACCAAGCAGAAAAAGAGAATAAGAAAAAAAGGAAATTAACTTTTCTGGAAAATAAGTTAGTATTAAATAGCCTGTTTTTGTTTTTTCTGATGGTGGCGGTAGTGGTAGCGAGATGGTGGTGATGATGATGCACATATTATATGGAGAGAAATACAAAAACAGAAAACTTTATTATTGTGTTTAGTTGTAAGTTAAGTTAGCAGTTAGTATTGAAGAAAAAGGAAGGAGCTTTATTTGTTTTTTTTCTAAGGAGGAAGAAAATAAACGTGCTGCTTGGTTGAGCCGAACGAGGGTGCTTCGCTTGATTAGTTTTGTAGTAATAATCACCACCACAGCCAGCACAAAATATAATCAGCGAAAAAAAAGGAGAAGCAAAAGCAGGAAAAAAAATAGTTTGGAAGTAGGGGAGAGAGACCATCGGAGAAGAAAATGTATAAAAGGGTTGTTATTATCGTGTATCTCTTTTTTCACCCAAAAAAAAGTACAACGCACTTATCTACTTTTCGCTTGATGACGACGATGCATGACGCGAATGTCTTATGTTACAACATGGCAGTCTGTCTCTTTTGTTTTTTAACAAGGAAGAAAAAGTCAATTCATTTTAAATGTTTACACCACATAGCCCGGACACACCGAGAAATAAAATGCAAACAGGACTGATAATAATGACGGTGATAATAGCAGAGCTGATGGTGGTGGGTTAAAACAAGTGGAAAATCAATGATATTACTGTGTGCATAAAGAAATAATAACAGTATTAAAAACTTTCTTTGATTACACTTAAGTGTAGGTTTTAAAGCTGTGCCTCTTAATTTACCATTTAAACTTGTGGCTTGGCTTGAGTTTTTAAAAACTGTTTTCTTTTTTCAATGGGCCAATGATTTACGATCTTTTCCATACCTTGACAAGGAAATGTGAAACTGAGAAAATGTTTTGAAGAGAGAAAGAGAGAGAGAGATTTTTTTTGTTTAAAAAAACTATCCCTTTCTCGCTTCTTTTTGCCAATAAACATGATGATTATTGCCATCCGCACAAAAATTGAAAATGTTTAAAATAAAGAGTTTCATAAATAATGTTATGTGAGGAGGTTTTTAGTATTGAGAATTTTTTTTTTTTTTTTTTTTTTGCAGAGAGTAAAAAAGGTTAAGTATATTTTGAGAGAAAATGATACACATTTTAGTTCAAAATTATAGCTCCCCAAACTCAGAAATATTTATTGAAGGCATGAGCATTTTAAAATGTTATTCAAACAAACTTTTTTTGTATCAACAACGTCATCAGTGTCTTAACTCAATGAAGGGAAAAAATATGAATGGGCGATGAAACGTTTTTAGTTTCTGTTTGGAGAAATATAAATTACTCTCAAGCTTTTAACTGTTCTTTTCAAATAGTTTACACTCACTCAGCTATGTGCTGAATTACTTCTCTTGTAATCGATTAGTATTTTTTTTCACTGAAGCAAAAGTGTCTAGAGGGATTTGCGATGAAACAGGAATTTTGAAATGAATCGGATAAAAAAACAAGTTAAGTGACTGAAAATATAATGGAATGATGTTTTAAATTTGGTATTTTTCTTCTTATTTTTGCAGAGACCTCCTTCATCGTCACTGTCGTACACAGGGGCAGGGAATGATGACGTCAGATCACCGGGCTCGCAAGGGACTCCAGGCCCTCTAAGTCAACCTCCAAACTCTCAACATAGCACTGACAATGGCAGTGAACCAGGTAAGCAACCGGTTGATTTTTTCAACAGTTTTAATGATTTTCTACTACTAAAGTACAGAGGTTGGAGTATAGCATCTTGAAAAGTGTGCCGCCTGTCCCAAGTCGAAATTTATGTTCTTGTCCCTTTTCAAACACTGCTGCGTGCTTCTGTCTTCTGAACACGCTTATCATCATTATCTCATCAAGGAGTCCTTGTACTTTGCATTCATTTCTAATTGCTTGGCAAAACTTAAAACTTTGATTTTTTTTGCTGCAAAGCAAAATTACAAATAAAATGTCAGGTGGAAGAAGAAAACCTGAAATATTTTTCTGATTCAATCGCTCCTCTTCTTTTTCTTCTTCTCTGGTATGCGTATTTCATTTTTGGCATCTTCTTTGTCTACCCTTTTGCTGCATTACTACATACACATACCATTCTTCATTGCTTACCTCATCGCTCAAATTTGTGGAATTTTTTTTTCGCAACAGAAGAACAGAAACCTTTCTCTGGAAAGCATACAAACTTGTTTCTTCTTTTTAAAATATTATTTTGGAAATAAACAGAGAAGTGACTCTTGCCTTCTTTTGAGTGAGGGAGAGAGATAAAGAGAAAAGAATGTTTGCATTGTAAAGTAAGTGTATGATTTTTTTCTTTCTTCTAAGGATGATGGCCAGATGGAACAAGCTGTGAGTGTGTGTATGTATGGAGTTTTTGGATAGTTAACTTTTTTATCTTGGCTTTTTCTGCTTCTTCTTCTTGTTATTATTATTTTAACAAAAACGAAGATCTATCTTCATCTCCTCAGAGAACAAAATGGTCTCTTTATTTTTTAACTCAAGACAAGCTCTTTTTCATCATCAGCAAAAGAAGAATAAGAATGAGAGTGTGTAACGTATAAAGTACGCACACCACAAACTCTCTAGACAAACAGTACCACCACCACCATTCAAAATTGTTTATTTGTCTTGTGGTTTTTTTAAACCAAAGGGGAAAATATTTTTTCTTGTGAAGGAAGATAAAAAATTGTATCCTTGTGTGTGTGCTCAATGTTATTTCTGTAAAATCATTATTGCCACAAAAATTGTGTGCTCGCTCATCTGTGCTCCTCTTCTTCTTTGCTACTACTCCTTCATCGTCAACTCATCGTATTTTGACTAGTTTTGCATTTATATATTTTAGGAAAATCCCTTAATGAATGGGAAGTCACGAAGTTTTCTAAATAATATATTTTTAAAAGTTATTCAGCTTTTACTTAGCTTAAAAATAACTGGTTAAGTAAGTGAAGGATGGACCCTCCACGACGAGAATGACAGAGTGAGAGGGAGAGAGACAGGATAATGAATTTTTCTTAAGAAAATATATACATTTCCCAGCAAAACGAACACATGGTTTAGATTTAAGTATATAAGTAGGTGGTAAAATGCCATTACTGTCGATGATGATGGACACTAGCCATTGTCCATCTAATTAAGGCTCAGTACTCTGTCAGCAGGTTTCCCTCTGTCAAAACTCATGTTCTCATTTAAATATTATGATGAAAACCGTCCGATGAGAGAAGCTCACCTATTTTTGGGTTGTTGTACAGGAAGAAACCAAAAAGAAAGGAGGAGTGGTCCAGTTTTTAACCTGAAAAAACATTCACTTCGTAGCGGATAAGTTGACAATCTTACAATGCATACAATTTCTCTCTAGAGCTGCAAGGTTTGACAGTGTTTTTGTGGCGGTGCTGTGACAAGCTGTCATAAAAGTTGACATTTTTTCTCGTCAAATGCATGCAGCACAAAAACCGTCCATGCATTCATGCATTTACTATTCTTATATTTATCCCTGTTTAAGATATATAACATTGTATACATAAAATATTTAGCGTAGTATCCACCCATAATTTCCATTTAGCTCATTATAAACTACCCATTTGTGTATAAATATGCTGCTGCTGCCGCCACCACTGCTTCTATAATTTGGTAATACAATAAACATAAAACAAGACAAAATGATTTTTATCCTCTTATTTGTTTTGTGCTTTGCCACTCTGTCCAAATAATCTTTACAAGTCATGCATGTCTCCTTTTTCTGTGTAAATATTTTACAAAGTTATGCTCGAAAGTAATTTACAGACATGAGGTTGATGATGATCAATGATAATAAAACAAGGCAGTTTGGCACATATTATATAAGTATGCATGTACATATTTACAACATGCATGCATGTATATAATTTTCACCCAAGAAAAAAAATTCTCTAACTACCAACAGAATTACACGATATTTTGACAAAAAGCCTTGTCCAAACAGGCATTAGAGTGTATCCGCGCAGTGGAAGTAAGTAGTGGAAACGGAATTTTAAAATCTGATTTATCCTCACACATCACATTCAAGGAAATTATTCTGAAAACAGAGCGAAAAAAAAAATCTCTATTTTTTTCAAACCAGTAGCAAAGATTTATCGTTTTATAAACGGTGAAATGGTAATGTACACATATGTTTTGCTCAGTTCAACTTTTTTTTTCTTTTGAGTATTCCTATTATTTTGGGCAAATTAAGAGAAGAAGCCAGAAAAAAAGAAGAAGAAGAAACCCGTGCATGTGTAACTTATTCCTTGTCTGATGATAATAATAATGTGGTATATTACGGCTGAAAACTGCACTGTTGACATGTCTCTCCTCGCACTAGAGAAAAAAATGACTGCTATTGCATCTGTATTATGTAAAGTACGGTAGTAGTCGTAGTATTTAGTAGTAGTAGCAGTGGTAGTGGTGTTGGCGGTGGTGGCATGTAACAGCAGGAGTGAAATTATTTATTGGGTGATAGGATTTATTATCGGTTTGCCCTGGTGCTAAAATATAGTTAGGTATGTATATAAAGTCGACATGTACATTAAACATGTAACTTTAATGGATATACGTGTACATGTGAATTTGCCCATTTACCAAAACTCAAGTTTTTTTTGGGGGGTTTCTCTCTTTCTGTTTCTACAATGTGCACCGAGAACGGTGTGATGGATGAGGATATTCTTCGCTTGTTGCACGGCAAACTGACTGACTCACATTCTTTATTTCATTAAGAAGAAGAAAAGAGAGAGAGAGAAAAAAAAAGGAGGAGAAGAAGAAGAAAAAGAAAGTAAAAGTAAAGTGCTCGTTTTTGTCATGTCTCGTCGTGTGTGTGTATGTGTGATGGGATGCAAACACAATATAAAAGCGTGTGGTATGGGTTTTTAGCTTCTTCAAAGCATTTTTATTTTGGCCGAAGGAAAGAAGACGACAAATCCATACAAATGTGTGTGTACGTACTTTGTACGCAACGCGAGCAAGCAACAAGACAAGACGTACTACTACTGGTGGTGGCGGTGGTAGGAGCAGTGCATTCATAAAAACGAATAAGTATTTCTTCCTTTGTCCATAAATTAGACGGTTGTAAAATGCCAGTTTTTTTCGCAATCTATTACCACGGCTGTCGTGAAGCTGCTAACTTATGAGCTCATATAGATATTTTACAGAAAGAGAGAGAGAGAGAGGAGTAACACTGTAACAAGACGTTATGGTGAATATAATGTGGTGTGGTAAATGAAGAAAAACACGCATCGCATATGGCATATGGCGACGCAGTGGTGGAGTAAAATAGTAGAAGTAGTAGGTATAGGTATATGCAGAGGATAATGTTGTTGTGATATGGCATGTTAAGATCTCTCTTTGACTTTTTACGAGGCGAATATATCACAATATCACATCATTTATTATTAAGAGATAAAAAAAGAAGTTATTGGATGAGGATGAAGAAAAGAGCAAAACAAAATTATTGTTGTGCATAAATACACACACGTATGTATATAGGTATGGTGGATCTAGGTAGGTACAATAAATAATTTACTTTAGATTGAGATATCACCACCACCACCATCACGTTATAAAAGTGCAGCAGCAGTAGACATTTTTATTTATGTAACTTGCAAAATGCAATGCAGTAGGAGCCCTGGTATGTGGAAATTTAGAATGGGAGTTGGATATAAATATATGAGCTGAGAAGGGAAATGATAATAAGAGCAGCAGAGTAATATCATTATTACCATAAATATCGCAAAAAGAAACTTTTCATCATATCAGTTTGGTAAATCTATATTAAGAAATTTTGTAAAGGTTTTTGTTCTAAACTTTTTATCATTGTGCTTCGGCCGTCTTTGTTTCTTCATGAGAAAATATTCCTATTGTTTTTTTGCTTACCAGTAATAGTAGTACAATGTCATGTTATCTTTTTCTCTCCCTTTTCTGAAGTATAAAGTTTCCATTCCACCAAAGTTTTTCAAAACAGCTAAAGTGTGTAGAAGATATAATATTAAAGCACAATAGACTGAGCGAGATTCAATTTCCTCCCTGAGAGAGCAATGCTTGAGGAAAAGTTTCGAGAGAAAATGCATTTTCTTTTTGTTACACTTTGAGGAGCCCAAGTGAAGAGAGCCAAAAAAAAATAGTTTAAAGTGCAGCACAATAATATGCATTAGCATAATAGCGCACTCTAGAATCGATCAAGGGATATTAAACGAAGGAAAAATAATTCTGTTAAAAAAGTAGAATGGGTTCAGTGAAGAGGAAGTAAAAATGGATGATATTTTTGTGTTGATGACAGTGCAATGGTGAGGAGGATGATGTGTTGATGAGATTAGAGTGATAATATGATGCTGGGTAGAAGAGACGTAGATTGTGATGAGGGGTGATGATGGGGAAAGAGCGACAAAAAGATTTTTATAATCAAATTCAAAGGTGCTAATCCGTTTAAATTGTGATGATAATGATGACGGAATCATACTAACGGTGCATTACTGGATATTGTATTAATGCCTTAGTGATGATACAGTTAGTCACATTTTTCATTTTCATTGATAAGTCATGGAAAAAGAAATGGAAGCCTATAATGGAGCTTGTCAGAAATTGACACAGTAGTTACTACTATAGTTCTATTTGTAAAAATTGGGTACATGTGGACCGATGCTTTTATCTTAAATTTACTCTCAGCCTCCTGTCCATTTCGCCGGATCTATCTTGGCGTTATATGACGGTGCCAAAAATAAAATTTTTTACATATTGGCGTTTAAGCAACCCAATTTTTATCTTCTACTTCTATCCAATTTATCCTCATTTTTTTCTACTCTAGAACGAAGATTCGATTATGTGGAGTATTTCAACTGTAACATTAAAAAGTTTACAGACAGACAGCACACAAAACGCTGGTTAGCATCTTACCTGGTTTCCTATTTTCTTGTTACCGTAACTCGTTAACCTTCCAAAAGTCATTACTTTTTTCGCTTTCGTTATTACTATTACGCACTGGATACATACCTATGTGCGGCTATTTTTACATGATGTTCATTGTGGTAGAGAAGAAGAAAATAGTTCAGGCACTGTACCTACTAGCTAGTAGCTAATGTTAGCATCTACTTTTTGTTTTCCGTTTCTCTCCATCATCACATCATCTCCCTTCATGTAAAACAATTTGTTAGTGTTGCTCTGGGCAAGAAATGGGCAGATACAGTTCTCGTCATTTTTTTTAGTATAGTACTTGTGCACACACACTTACATCATATCAGCTAGCGATTAACACTCGACGATAAAAAACATTGCTGTTGTACTTACAAAACAATAAGCTAGGAAAAAATTGAAGATGAGATGGTTGAAGTCTGTGCCTTTCGGATGGGTAAAAATATTTTCCTTTTTTGTGGGATACCGATACATAATTAAATGAACTACTTGGCTACGAGCAACATGGCTAACAATATGGAACAAAATGGGCAGCGAGAGTTAAAGAAGAGTAGCATCTATCAAAAGCTAATTGTTGTAACTTTTAAGTCATTTAAAAATTTTATTTCGTCAGTAGCAGTCCATTGTCATCGTAGGTAATATGATTTGCAGTTTGTAACAAGTCCTATTCATGGAATGAAGGTGTCATTTAAGATTTACGGTATGGAGTATGGAAGCGGAAGTTAGACTATATACTCACAATTTTCCACCTCAGATTTCTATAAGCACTAAAAGTTACAAAGTGGAGTTTTATGGCATAATTTTCTGCTTTACTACCACACAATAGCAAAACTCAAG
>JAHZMZ010001447.1:0-23278 GCA_027743805.1 Lepidocyrtoides sp. E14 | reverse complement strand
TATGTACATTTTTACGTTTTTTTGCTTCTTGTTATACTTTTTTGTAGTACAGATCCTTAATGAAATAATAATACGTTGTTTCATCAAAAATGTATGCACGACGATACGCCTGTAAGACTGTATATTGTATACACTGTGTGCCCGGTGATAATGGACTGTTTTATGTTTTTTGTTGATATTTCTCTTTAGAAAACTTTAAGCAAATTTTCCTATTACTTTACACCAAAAATTCTCCCAAAAATAAAAAAATAATACTGCGTAATGTTTCTTTCAACCGTCATTTTCACTGAACCTTATGATAACGCACTGTCAATAAAATTTAATAGTCTTCCAGTAAGTCATAACCATTTCGGAAATACTTTTATCTTTACTTTTTCAGTCTATTATGATGAATATCATCATCTTCATCATCATTTATTATAGTCACTCCATCCAACATCATCATCATCATCATAACTGCGGTCGCAACCACCGTCATAAATATTCTCTCTAAAAAAGAGCAACATGATTCAAGTGGTTACTTTATACCCAGACTATTTTTCCTTTTTTACTCCATCACAGTATTTAAGTATGCCAACTTTTATATAATAAAGTTGCAATGAGACAGGTCTTCAACAACCTGGTAGTGGAATAATATAGGTAGCTCACCTTCACTCTAAATATAAGCAAATATGAAAATTTTCAAATTCCAGACTCATGGAATCACTAGCCATTAGCCTTGCTTCGTTGTTTGCAACTTTTTGCAAGAAACCATTTTTTGTTGGTTCGTCTCACCGTCACCAAGTGAAGTGATAGGTATATAGTTTGCTTATATATGCACATTAGAAAGTAGAGGAAGGGGACTGACATTTACCGCCTCGGAAGGATGTCTGCTATCATCATCACTATCACACTTATCCAGCATACCGGATAGGCTCTAGACTATACTTACGACGACAGGGAAGGAATGATTACTTGTAAAAATGAGGACACTGCATACGGCATAATAAATGAAAAGGATGCCATTTCAAAGCCTACAACAACATAACACACCAACACAGCACGACGTTCACGCACCGCATACTTTCAACCAGCCAACATCTTTAAATAAAAAATTATGCAGAATTTGAATCTTCGTGATCGCCAACTACTACTACTACCACTACTTTTGGACAAGTATGGCATGAAAAATTGTGCTTGCCGAGCCCACTATCACGTAAGACCCTATACTGCGGCTTCCAAGTACATAAAGTACCTACTTACAAAACTCGGGAAATGACAGGCCAATAATGATGAACAGAAAGAGAGCAAGTTGCAGGGTATAATTTACAATAAGGAAGGTACTGAAAACTTTGGAATTTCTACATTGGAAAAGCAGGGACCAGATAAATAGAGAAAATAGGAGCATCGTGTAGCATGGCGGGACTATCACTTCTATCACATAAGTTTTCATGCAAGTCCCAAACGGACCATAAGGGGTTTAACACGTAACACTAGAAGAAACTCTTGCAACTAGGTCTGTACTCTACTCTACTTTCTTCGACTATTCCGACAACAATACTCCAAACGACAAGTGAGTATATTTACTAAGCCTGCACAACATCCTTTTCTTCTGGCCTTTCTAGTCGTCCCTTTTTCATAAAAGTATCAAAACTTTGAACTGAAACCTTCCTTTCCCCATTCTCCTTTGGTTACAACATACCGACCCCGCTATCTAAATGAAGTTTGAGTGATATCATCATCGTCAACAATTCCCACTTGTCACAGTTCGTGTAGTGGACTAGTGGAGTGCATAACACAGTAGATATAATTGTAACGACTGAATATATGCATTATTATATATTCTCCTTTACGTAAACAATATACAGAAATGAACATTTTTGCCAGGGGTCTTTCTAAAGATTCACAGCGATTCAGGAAGCAGTCAAAAATTTCTTCGAAGAAACACGTTTTCCACAAAATAGTTGCTAGCGATAGAGTATACCTAATTGCATTACGTTGTGTGGTGTATACTTTAGAGTTGGCAGTGTTTTCTCTAAAGCTAATTTTAGGTTCTACTAGGATCAATGAAAAACAAATGGCTTCTCGACAATTTTGTACAAAGTAAATAGTTATTGCCTTTTATGATTTACCAAGTTCTTTCCTGCCATCCGTTAAACCAGGTTATAATTAAATGCCTAAAATGTGCTTTCATATATAATAATAATGATAACAAAACTACTTTCATCGTCCTTCCTCTTTATGCAGAGAAATAAAAATTGTGGATGATATTGTACCAGAAATGTAAGTTGTAAAGCATTTCCGGCTGCGTATATAAGTACTAGGCAAGTTGGTTGCGCTATCATTTTGCATAAATATATATACAGTGTTATAAAGGAATTGTTCGAGTCTTTGCTCTATTCCTTTGGTTCATATTACAATTTTCTGCGTACCTCTAGAAAAGAAGTCTTCCTTCACATGAAACTAATAAATAATCTGAAAATGGCCCATAACTTTTAATTATAGTATGTACTTACAATTCCCAGTCTAGACTTGTAGGATTTGTATATTAGCTTTTGGAATACCCTCGTATGAAATGAAACGAGCATAATAGGTTTTTCCACAAGTTCCCTTTTTTCTCAGGTTCCATTACCTCATCATCATGATTCCGAGCCACAAGCAAATCTACTTGGGTATTATACTCGAAACAAAAGGAGAAAGATATCAGCTTTTGTGTTCGTCGGAGAGCTCAAGGCTCCGTTTTGTTGCTCTGTTTGTACTTTTGTTATTGTGTACGTTGCTCAATGTTTTTGCTTGTACTACTGGTAGCTGTTGTTGAAATACTCTTAGGATCCGTAGTTGCAATTTTAGACGTTGTACAGGAATCTCATGAAACCAGATTTTCATTCCATTTCCCACCCACCCAATTTATTTACCAGCAAAGTTAAAGTACTACTCATCCCTTGCCTACACGCTGCTATGCTCAAACGCTACAATTGGTTACTATTGTAAAAAAAATGCTTGTATTGGATCCTCTCCTCTCGAAAATAGGATTATTNGTTGCAATTTTAGACGTTGTACAGGAATCTCATGAAACCAGATTTTCATTCCATTTCCCACCCACCCAATTTATTTACCAGCAAAGTTAAAGTACTACTCATCCCTTGCCTACACGCTGCTATGCTCAAACGCTACAATTGGTTACTATTGTAAAAAAAATGCTTGTATTGGATCCTCTCCTCTCGAAAATAGGATTATTGGAATTTATCTAATGAATATGATTGACCGCAACTTTATTTTCCGTACGTTCCACAGAAGTTCTATTCAGTTCGATAAATGGCCGTAGGAGTGCATAATTTAACAATTTTTTGTTCTGTTCACTATTAGCCCCAAGCAAGATTTGCTACAACGGCAGGAAGATTAGAGGACTAAAAATGAGGTAATAACAGCAGAGATGAAAGTGCTGCTGTGCTAGCTGAAAAAACTAAAAATAAGTTATGTGCCTGCTTTTTTGGAAACGACGACGATAACGATGAAATGAAAAGATGCTTTCTTTGCGAAAGCAGACAAGCAAGACAAGAACATGATTCGAGAGAAGATTCATATATGCAAGCTTATAGAATAGTAGAAATGTTTTTCTATGAGTGGACTTTTTTCTTTAAGCAATAATGGCATGAATGCGCATAAATGAGAGCTGAAAACTGCTGTAAAGTTCCTGCAACTCGTTCTCCTCATTGCAGAAATTCAATTTTCGTGAGCATAAGTCTTAATATCTTCCAATAAACAATCCTAACTATTCATATTGCAATCACGAGGACAGGACAAAAAACTAGGCTAGGATAGTAAAATAGCATAGGTAAGCCGCACACACATAATGTGAAATAAAACTACTGAAAATCTTAAATTTCATTAAGTACTTGATTTCTTTATGCAAGAAATAATGATTTTGAAATACGTGAATGTTGTTGTATAGGTAAGTTGTAATGACATGATAACTACGACCCATGAAATGAACCATTGGATTAAATGGAAGCTTATTTTAAATTAGGCTAATTAGCATTTTAGAATTAGATTTCCAACCGCATCGTCAAACCAAATTATTTTGTTGTTTTAGTTTCGTTTCGTTTCATGGTCTCTTTCCAACAGAGAAGGGAGTCACAAAATTAAGCAGGAAATTCACTTAAAATTAAATCTTTGTTTGAGAATTTCACAAAGACAGTTTTCACTATGGGCATGCCACAGGCATTGTGCAATAAATTAGAATAATAATAGAGCGTATTTTCAGCATTCTTGTTACCACATTGTGTAAATTGAATGGAGAATAAATAAAATATGGCAAAAGTCCATCTCCTTTCTTTGGTGAAGATCACACGGTGAATTTATAATTGCATGAATGAGTATAATTGTTCACTGCCGAATTTATTTCTCAGTCCATTAACCCACAGCCACACCCTGATCTTTCAGACCAACAATACAGAAATTATGGGAAAAAGAATTTTGGCTGGAGAGCCAATTCCTCAGACACGACAATGTCAACATGTATGCTCATTTCTGCAAGCAAACTGTACAACTTTCCTACTTCTTTCTTGGCACATGCACACAAGCATAATAACCTTTGTTAGTTATGGATTCTTATTGTTATACATCCATCATTAGTGTTTTAGCGAAAATAAAATCTGCTTTCCAACAAGCGTCCCTATCATAATGGTGCATTCATTCACAAAATTTGTGCCCCTTCGTGACACTCTTATGCTGCTGCCCAGAATGAGTACCCCGCTGCTGTGAAACAAGAACAAAAGTTTCTTTGTAATCTTGTTGGATGCGTGTTTCACCACCATGTAAAGCCTATTTTTACAGAGAGCTTCTCTATAAACTAGAAACATATTACCTACACCGACACAATATATGCTATATTAATAAAACTGCGATAATGTAATGAAGGCTAAATAGGGAAGCAAGGAGTAAAACCCACTGCCAAATCTACTTACTACTACGAGTATTTTCAAAGCAAAATGTAAATAAATATAAACGAGTTAGTTCAGTAAAAATAATTTTAGATTTTTAGTTCAGCCTTTATTCCTAGAGCTACCAGCATGGCAGCAAGAACAAGTACAAATGTACATTTTGGCAAAAGGAGTGTACTGCTCGACACTTTATAGCTTAGATCAAAAAACCCTTTGTACCAAATATTTTTTTTGTTTTACAGCAGCAGGCATTATTACATATTATTACGTTGGAAGAGAATTACCTAGACTAAAATTTCAGAGGGAGAAAAGCTTTTACCGCTCACTCCACACCCGTTATGAGAAGGCGTCGAATATAAAGCATGCAATATGAGCATAATAAAGTGAATGGGATAAAAGGTCCAGAACGAGAGCGCGCAATAACTAATAAAAACAGGGTTTTATCTGTGTATATTACCTTTTTTAAAGCAAAATTATGGTGAAATACAGTGAACTCTTTTCATGTCGAATCATTTTCTCCTTTCCAAACAGTGCCAAATCATTGCTGCTAACAAATGAAAACCCGTAAAAGCTCACAATAAAAATGAGTAAAGTAAGTTATATATATTTCGAGAATAGTAGACGAGTCATTTTGCCAAGAGAGATGGAAAATATGGCAGCCATTTACACCGGTAATGGGTGAAAATATTTTCTTCTGTTCTGTCAACAAGTACTAGTCGGAAACATGAATACTGTCATTATTAACTCAATACCAATACAAAATCCGTATTACATTGTTTAAATATCCGGTTATCACATGTGCACTTTGACTACTTTGGAAAATCGTGCAACTGACATGCTTGTTTGCAGAAACATTTACCTGAACATTTCCTCTTTCCATTTGATTCGTATACAAATAAAGCTATTGAATAAAGTAAATAGCCTGAAAATTTCATTTCAATCCAGTTGGTAGTCAGACAGAATCGGAGGTTTATGTACTGTGTCGTCTTTTTGTACAGGCAATACACAATGCCGATGTAATACAAGTCCGTTTGGATATGGCCATTGAATAGACATGAGTAAATAAAAAATAATGCAAACCACATTGGCATACGGTTGGAAATGCGATTCTAAAGAAGTATAAGGTGATATTTTTCTGCCAGTTCATTTATTCAGAAAGTCGATAACATTCCATTGCACCATATTTAACGAACGCATTTAAAGATAAAAGGATTTTGACTCACTACTACAATGACGTAGTATTGAATTACTACAGGGCTTGGCAACTACTTCATAAGGCCAATTCATACTTGCTAGCGTACGTTTCTAGAATCATGTTGAGCAACAAACATACTTTATTTTATTCTTTGATGTGGCAGTGCAGTGACTTCTGCTGACAAACTGTGCCCTATGCCCTAAGAAAAAAAATTCTCGTTTAGCTGACCAAACAGAACCTTTGTCACTCTGTAGAGAACGGTAACAAGTTGACAATGGTGTATTTTTTCCAAAAGGGATTTCTTATTTCTATAGTATATGACTGGTAAAATGATAAGGAAGCTAAGCCACAGTATAATGGGCATGTGTGTCTCCTTTCTCTCATCTTTTTCTACCATTCAGCAGCTTCAGTTCTGTGTCACAAAAGTTATGCCCACAAGAAAAGAAAGAACCAAAATCAACTTTTGGGAAATTGGAGAAGCCAAAAAACACAGAGGGTGTCTTCTTAACGTAATTTAAGACAATACAGCCTTGCTCAAGTCTGGAGAACAAAAAAATCAAAAAGATAGTTGGTAAAAAAAACTCTTTTATGCTTTCTCTTTTTTACAAGGAAAATCATAAGAAAACATGTAACACGTATGGCAAACTTGTGTACATGACGTTATTGCCTCTGATACATTCCATAATAATATTCTGTATTACGATGTCATCTTAAAACCAAAAAAAAAAATCTTTTTAGGTTCTTTCTGTACAGTTCCAAATAGATATACCTACTATATGTACATGATTTTCACAAAAAAATGTGCGTGTAAAATTGTACATTTATTCCCACTTTATGTGACATCTTTTTTCTCCTTGAAAATATATGGGTTTGGGTTATTGGCTTCTTTTATCGAAAAAATGAAAGAAAAAAGTGAAAGCATCAAAGAATATGCCATGTAAATACACATGCATCTTTGTCGTGGTGTTCATGAGAAGATAAAGACTCTCTTGTCTTGACTTTTCCATATCCTATGGCTTTTGTTTGCAGTTGACATCAGTGTGCAGCTAGAATTTCTTTCTTTCCCTTAAATTTCGCGAAACGTGGGCTGCTCTTCTCTCTCTTCACAAAATAAAGTACGTACATTTTATATGCAAGTGTAAGTATGACCAATACAAGTTGTTACGGTAGAACCTGTGCAAATGGGACAAGACGCTAATGCAATGCAACTTCATATGAACTGCCTTTTATAATATGTAGCATAGCATGCTTTTTTATTATTTTTGCAAAGGATGTACTATTTATAAATAAATATATGTAGATAATACCTTTAACTATTTTTATACAATCTAGCAAATGTACAGGAGTGGAAAAAGTTTAGATAGGGAGCAACTTGACTTCTTGACTATAAAAAGCGAGTACTTTTTGATGATACGTACACCAAAGTTCATACATACCAGCAAAACTTGTAGCCATGATCATAATCATCATCAGAGTAAAGATGTAACGAATATACATAGTTTGCAGCAGTAGTTTGCGTATATATTATTCTGCGTGAGTCATTTTTACTTCCTTAAAAGAGAAAGTTTGTGCAAAAGAGAAGAAAAAAAGATCACGACAGAGCAAACTGAGAAAATTTTCTGTATGTATGTGGCTCTCCGTACAACATTACTTGCCGTTTCTCCCATATTGCATTAAAAGATCTCGTTTTATTATCATGTAAGCATCCCGACCCCTAACATCTACGTACTACATACATACATACATTTATCATCAAGTATTTGTACTTTTTCTCTACATACATCTTTAGATGCATGTGTACATGCATGGAAAAACACAGAAGTACACAAAGGAAACACAGTAATACTGAGTAAAATCTCAGGACGTGATAGTGAATCTGCTGAATTGAATTCAAAATTATACAAAGAGAATACATTCCCGACTTTTGTGTAATGATAGTAAACAAGCACATACGGACATTTATGTATGTAGGTATGTTTAGTTTAGTGTTCATTTAGTTGATACCATGTGTGTATGTCACTGACAGTGTAGCTTTGGGCTTTAAATAAAATTGTGATCTTTTCTGGCAAAAGAAACTACTGCATTGCTACTACTGCATCTGAGTAATAGTAACAGCTCTTTACATTTTTTTCTAGAGCAACTTTTCCCCCTTTATTTTTAACAAAAAAAATTGTCTTGAAAGTTTCTAGTATCTGTTTCAGCATGTCTGGATGTCACCATTATTAAAGCCTGAGCTGAGGAGATGCTCATCTCCTTTGGTGAATGAGCTTACAGCATAGCAAGAAAAGCAAAAAAAAATGTTGAATCTGGAAAAAATATGGGAGTACTCGCTTTTTTGCTGATCCGTGCAAAATGAGAAATGTAACCAGTTTAATGTTACAAGACATAAACTTTCTCTGAAAATTAGATTCAATCTACAGAGGCAGTTATAAATGCAAATAGGAAAGAAATTAATTTAGAATAAATTTGGAACTTCAAAAAAATATTAATTGTCCCAGAGAGTGAGAGCGAGTAAAGCTTTATTTGAAAAGGAGTCTTTTTTGTATCATGCAGAAACGAAGTATAATGGGTATTTATTGTCAACTGCTACCTATTTTAATGTATATACATATTGCAATTTCCTCGTCACTAAACTCTGACTCTGACTAATAAAACAAGTTCACAAAAATAAAGAAGGTCTGAGTTGTCGAATGAGTAGAGTGGCATAATGTGTATATATAAGCCAATATGGTGACATAAGATACAATCTTTTGTAAAGAATGTAGGAAGATGTATGTATGGAAGCACTGGTGCAAATATACATTCCAGATTGGCATTTGAAGAGAAACTTTCTTAAAAGTCAAAGTTTGTCGTAGCCGAAGAAAGATAATTACAAAAGTCTGACGTGGTTTCACACTTGGATGCCATATAGCCGTGAAGCATCTATCTGGTGAATGCAATCAAGACTACATTTCCGAGGACACCCCTTCGGATGAAGCGACTGTAAAATGGTACGTCATAAAAATAATTGGTGCTTTATATTAAACTGCAATTCCACAGTGGTTGTTATGCAGGTGCTGAAACTACATTGAGACAGAAAGGATGCTCATCCGGATTTCTTAGAAGATAAAATGACACAACTACAACAAAAAACTTAGCAAGACATTTACCAAACGCTTTTACAGATGAGAACACGATTTGGGAGAAATTTTATGCCTAGCCAAATATTACATTTTGTAGGTGGACGTACTTTCATATAACGATAGCTATTCACATTGGAATGTATAATATTATACGACGGAGCGTTGCATGCAAGAACAGTGGAAAGAGTTTGTTGTGGAAAGAGAAGATGGTCTATACTCCTCTCTAGGCACCAGCAGATGTTACAATTGGTTTTTATTTTGGTTTGGATGCGAATTGTTTGCACTGGCACTAACTGTAAACTGTGACAAGTTTTTTTTTTTTAAAAAGATGTGTCATTATCATGATTGCAACAAGGAAAGCCAACACTAGCTAGGGATGGATGCGTAAATACAGACGAAAAGTTTTTCCATTGTCAACTTGCCAATTGCTGAGTGTTTGGATGGCCATACAAATATCGCGCCTGTTAAGAAAATGTGGTCAACAATAAACACATAGGTACATGCACTATGAGGGTAGGGTATATACAAGATCATGCAACAAAGATGGAATGTTTAGGTTTAAAAGCAGGAACTGGACTATACTATAGGGATTGGTTGTACTGAAAGAAATTGTATGGAAAGGGGAACAATATATACCTATGTACTTTATATGTGGAGGAAACTCACCACTTTCCTTGACAGTAAAAGTCGACAGTTGCAATATCCGTTTCTTCCTGGTTCTTCCAAGTGACCGGGCCAAGATGGGATTTCTGAGTCAGCCCTATTTGGCAAATATGTCTGTACAATGAATTTGTACTATCGTTACTTTGCTGCTTATTTCTCCACTATCGTTTTTCTCATGATAGAAAAAAGACATTCGATTCGTAAATTTATAAGTTGTGTTATTGTAAATTTTATTGCGTTTTTTATCAAACCGGATACGGCACATGTAGTTTTGAAAATATGTAATGCTGCGTAAAATTTGTCATTTCCATTATTTTTAAGACATCTTTTAACTTTCACGTGCAATTTGTGGAGATGCAAAGATGTAGCGGTTGGTTGATTTCCAGTTAAGCGAACAAGAGAAAAAACAAAAATATTAAATTTTCCGTGTTCTTTCCCAAATATACGAGTGTCGAAAGAGCAAATGACATGATTGGACGTTGGAAAGGCATAATATGCATCAACGACGTTTTTCATTCGGTGGAATAGACATTTCGCCAGTGAGAAGTATGACTGCGTCAATTGATGTTCTTCATAAGTGTTAATCTAATGAACGTCAAGTAGATAACTTTGGGAAAAGCAATTAATAAAGTGGCAATTTCTCAAAGTTGCTCGCATTTAGAGCACTTCAAACTTCATTTCAACGCGTGTTTGCAGACAATAATTATTGTTCACTTCACATCCTCTTGTATGATTGGGGCAAAGTAGGACTTTCTAATTATGATGCCAAAAATTAAGGTGGGTGATGAAAGGAAATTATGCAACCCAATCTTTATAATTACGTTAATAGATTCACGGCAAAAGTTTTCCTATACAGAGTTAGCTAGCAAGAGGAGCTCATTTCCTCGAAATATTTTATTTATGATTTCATAATACATGCTAAAAGTATGGTAGATGTGTTGAGCTGTATGTATATTTTTTGCAGAGGAAAGCAGAATTTTTGTTTGACTGAATCAGTCAGAAATGAAATGACAAAACTTTTCGCTTGGATGGTTTACTTTGCTCACGTAGCAAAAAATCGTACCAGGACATTTGCTTGATTTGCATGTAGAATTGTGGGTGAGTCGGAAAAATTGAAAAATAAAAATCATGAAATGCTGTAAAATCAGAAAAGGATCTCGTTTTCATTTGCTTTTACTTGCAGCACAGAGTACTTTGGCTGTAGATGAGGAGGAAAATAGAGAGAAATGAAGACTCTTACGTATCGTTTGCACAATCCTGTTTTATTATTTTTAAAATTGGAAACATCTGGCATGTAGACCGGAAAACATGGAGAAACGACAACGTAGTAGCGTTGTTTCTTCAGCGAATCGTACGTACGAGTACACTTTGTACTACTTCACAAATACATATTTTCTATTTTCCTCATGTACACTTTCCCATGAGCATTTCCGAAAAGTTTATGGTTTACCCAACACTGGAAGGATTTTTGCCTGCAAAGTACAGAATAGATTTGAAGGGAGAAGGCCTGAGTACTCAGCCGCCGCCGGCATTACTACCGCTGCTATCGTATACGTTCTTCTTATCTCTACTCATACAAAGAGGTGATGCTACTCATGCTGTAATAAGCAGTAAAAACGGGCTTCAGGTTTTACCAAGTACATGCATTGATATTCTCTCTCCTTTTCGTCGTCATTGTCGGTACTTGGCTTCTAGAGACGGAAGTGCTTGTTCTTTTACATCTGCTGCTTGGTGATCTGGCGAATTGGTGGAATGTTGTGAGCCACTATATTATTACACAACTCTGCAAATTTAAAACTACGGCAAAATGATATTTTTGTAGAAAGTGAAAAACAAAACGGAAAATGATCATCATGCACGATGTACAGAAGGGAGAGAGAGAATAAAAAGTAAAGTTACCACGTTTGCTCAAATGCTACAATTTACACACACATACATATGTATGTACATTGGTATTTACGTGGGTCGTATACACAATGACCTAGTACTATCAGAGTATCAGTCTTAAGTGCACTTAACCTGCCGAATCATTCTGATTCCAATCTACTTGGAGTTCAACGAAAAATAGTGATAACCATTTATTTGTAGTAAGAACCTAGTACTACGCGATTCAAAAAAAACAGAAAACGTTATGATATGAGGTGAAGAAGGGTTGGGAAATGCCATTACTATTATGTTCAGAAAAATACACTTAACGAAATTCAATCCAAGCTTGTACGGTCAACACTTTTGAAATTGAAATTCAGCAACGCAGGAAGAATAGACAACACCAGTGAAAGAGATGTAGCAAATGGGAATATCATGCATTTCATTCGTGTGTATCATTTTCTATCCAAGAAAATAATATGTCTAGATGTGCCATTTACGACATTGGGATACTTAACTTTATGCAGGTATCGTTCAAGACAACAAATATTTGATGAACTGAAATGGTGATTAAATGAGAGTTTTTACTGGTTTTCCAATTTCACTAATGAAAAAAATTTATGGAATTCTTTGGAGAACATTGACAAACTTTCATTTTTTGCTGGAGGAAAGTTTGGATGGTTTAGTCACGAAAAGTTCCGATCAGAAAAAAAGGTAGGTGTAAGTCATGAATGCTGGGTAAGATAAACTTTGGTATTCTTGATGGGGAAACTTGCAACAATTTTTCCTTTGTTTTTCATGTAAAGTCACTTTATCTGATGACAGCCAACACCAAAGATCTTGTAATTTTGAAGCTGACCTATTTTTTGTGCTAAAAGACTACTACAATGTGAAACAGTTACCGTTTTGATATCTTGAAGAAAGGTACTTTATTTGTGTTTGTTATTTGATTCCTGACACTTATTTGCGCTAGACAAGCAACTGCTATATATTTCTATTCGTTTATATTACCGCTCATTTTATGTATGAAAGAATATTGTTTTTTAAACTCTCAAGCCAGTTATATAGTTATCTTTTGCAAGGATACAGCAATGAACTTCGCCTTCGTCTATTGTATACCTCAGGGTTGAGTTTAGGTACGGATACTTCAGAGGTATCAGTTTCTCTCCATTCCGAAACAAAAGAAGGAGCCATCACTGCTTCACCTGTGGGTACACTTAGGTATGTTTCTCGTAGAGAATCCATACTTCCACCGTGTGAAGATTTCGATAAGACATTCCGCGAGAGGTAGTAGGTCTACATCAGCAATATTTTGTAACAAAATGTACATTATTAGTGAAACACACTGTCCTTTAGCAATTGTTAGCTTAATATCGTTTGCATCAAATGAGAATCTACTTTAAAAAGATAATATGATTTGAAAATTAGAACAACGATCGTTTTTACTGTACCAATAACGCTCCTACAGCAGCACCAGCGATAAAGATTTTGCAAGTTTGAATCTACAATATTAAATTCAAGAAACCATGTTTAAAATTGGTAATAATTCAAAAACGCTTTGTCGTTTACGCTTTTCTGTTAAAAATAATTGTTTCTCTTTCCTTACAACTGCTTTTTAGTTGTACTTACTATGTTCTCAAGATATGATGGACCTTCCATTTCGCTTTCACTCATCTTGAGGTTTAGCAGTTTTAGGTAATGATAACAAGCACCGAAAAATTAGCTTAGCACTTCATCAAAGGAAAACTTTTTTCACAGCTGTCCTGCAAATCAATGTTGCGTTTCTGCTTCCAAAATGAAGACTAAACAGAAATTACGGGAGAATTTCCGAACTGTGGTCCGTGTTCAAAATTTTTGTAATAGTAACAGTCGAGACTAAATGTTAGTTATGCATATATATTAATAACGATAACTGATG
The DNA here is from genome assembly GCA_027743805.1 of Lepidocyrtoides sp. E14. Taxonomy (NCBI): domain Eukaryota; kingdom Metazoa; phylum Arthropoda; class Collembola; order Entomobryomorpha; family Entomobryidae; genus Lepidocyrtoides; species Lepidocyrtoides sp. E14. The sequence continues at coordinate 9,592 of JAHZMZ010001447.1, read as the reverse complement.
GATGGTATATGCATATTTGGGTTGGCGCTTAAGTGCATTATCAACAGCACTGTTTTTATTATTATTATTATGAAGCATCATGATTTAGCGCACACATGAACTTCGACTCCATTTCTGATAGTGGAACGTGTAAAATAAAATATACCTATAATATATTATGTTTATGATCACACCCGCTTCTAGAAACCGAGATGCTCTGCAGAAATCTTAATATCTTTCAAAATACGGTTTTCTTGGCTTTGCAAGACCGGTCATGCGGTTGAGTGAAGAAAAAACAGAAGCCACCACCGCAAACAGCAAAGATAAAGATACATCATAATGATTACATATTATGAATGTACGCATTATAAGTAGGGTATGTATATTCATATTCATAACTCATGTATTATGGAGTTTTTATGATAAAAAATTATTTTTGGAAATATATTGCCACGTAATTTTTTTGGATGAATATTTATATTAGGCAAACACTTCTATATTTAACACTAGCAATAGCAACTGTCTTTACGAACTACATATTATACATACCACCCATATTATTAAACTGTTCCTTTGAAGCATCAACCATACACAATTCGATGTGCTGAAAAGGCTTCTTGAAAGTTTTAAATATCAATGTCGACTTCGTGTTACACTTTACACTCCGACACGTTTGGGATTTCACCTTTTACAAGTCTATTTTTCTTTCGAGCTCAATTATATTGTCGTTATTAAACAGAACAGAAGTTTTAAAACTCTTGTATTGCTCAAATGAGTTACGAGGTCACAATCACAGTTCGGCGGGTGCACTTTTAGCTGCCGCTAGAAATTGAGACTTACCGTCAATGCCAAGAAATCTGCTAACTGTTATCAGTTTCAGTTTATGTTTTAAAATTTTGAATTTTTTAAAAAATATATAATTTTCAGTTGGAAAGATATCAAATTCACTACACTATTTTGTTTTAGCATCCGATTCATTAAATATTTTGAATATTTTCAAAAATTTGCTAGTAAAAAAATATCCAAGTATAGTTGCACATGTTTACAGTATTAAATGACAAAGTTTCCAAACTGCCTTCCCATATTATTTAAAGCTTTGGAAATACGACATAGATATCAACATACCACCCAGAAACGTGATCATTTTATTTAATGTTTGAAAATAGGTACATGTAACTCGTTTGCAAAATGCATTTACGATTATTATACCAGCAGCAGCAGTACACAAGAGGAAGGTTATCATTATCATCATTGCTTGTGCATAATATGTATGTCTGCCAAGTGCCAAGTCCGCTCTTCGGCAATCGACTCCAGAGAGAGATGATATTTGCATACACATGCTCTCGATCCCGATATCATATCAAAGCACATTGTCGGATTGCTTGTAACAGAAACACTTGCAAGTAACATGAAGACGTCTCATCTACTTGTCCTGCATTTTCCAAGTGTGCAAGTTTGTTGAAAACGTACTAAAAAATATAAAAATAGGTCGTGACTTGATTTGTTGCGCTCCTGTTCAACTGCCCGTTAATGTAACATGTTTATTTTTACGTCATTTTATGATTAGCACAGAAATTTGCATATTTATCGTGTCAGCAGATCATCCTTTACAACGAGAGCATTTGTACAGGAAAAACGCTTTGGCGTTGTTCGTTTGAAAATAGCCAGTTGAAAGTTTGCAAAAATTTGTGATACGTAACAACTAAAACTTAAAGCTATGACAGGAAAAATTTGTCTTCTTGCTATTCATTTTTACCGAGAATATCGTCGCTTACATGATATATCTGCCTGCATGACGTCTTTATATTTTATATGCCCTTTTAAAATAATACACATGCACACCATACTAAATGTACTACTACTACACATGTCGTTTTGAGCTCACAGCACATCATATCATTCAGGTAATAAATAGACTCATTTTTTTATGTTTTTGGAACGCATGGAGCTGCATCAGCAAGATCCTTTAGGCTCTAACGTATTATATATAAACATCATCATGTCAAGCCGCTTTTAAAGTTGTGTGTCGTCATACAGCTTATTAATATTGGGAGGGGAAGATGAAGACGATCACTACACTTGGGGTACTTTTCACAAATCTCTGTTACACAAAAAAAAATTGTCTACTTTATCATTCTTAATAATGACATTCGATTACGAGTTTTATGAGCCTTAAGTTGATGCTTCCATGTTCTATATTTGAACTTTCAGATTTTGATCATGATAAAAAGTTTTCTTCACTGCAACTTTGTTCGCATGAACAGTTTGCAGTTTTATTCATTTGGGAAATTCGATTACATATCTACATAATATGCATGTTTTTTAGGTTGGGATATGTTTACCCATGTTTGGAAGACATGTCTTGTTAGCGAAGGACCCATTTCTCAAAAACGTTGAACAATTCATTAGAGCAGAGCTCAGACTTTATTACTATTTCAAGGATTAAACTAATAATCACAATAAATTTCAGAAAGTCAACATTAATTCAAGAGTTTCATGTACGAAATGTCTTTTAGATCATGTTTCTTGCAACTCATCTACGGTATTTTCATTTCAGACTATTGCTCAAACATTAATATAAAGCATACCAGCATAATAAAGCTATTTGCGACCATGCATCGAATTAAGTACATATTATTCATTCGTATTGGCACGATCACGCAACCAATACTCGATTCCTTGTTCAATAAATAAATAAAAAGTTGCTTATCTGAGTCCCTTCTTCAGAATATTCAGTTTCAACCTGCTCAAACTATTCTTGTGGTTGCTAATTTAAAAACGGCAGCTTTTCCCAAATAAATAGTTTTGTAACTCGATCCGACTGTCTATGGCGAATTGGGAATAACACGCAAAACAACCTAAATACATTTTTCATTTTTTGTCGTCTCCTTTAGAAGAATACCATTATTTGGTTTTATCTAGGGGAGAGTCCAAAAGTATTGGAAACATGAGATGCCGCTGTTGATGACGATGGTAGTAATCAAAAAGGACTAGAATACACCACCACTCGTTCCTCAGCCGTAATCGGATCTGTGTATCTCTTGTTGATTAGCTCTACCAATACATATCCTACTGGCTGCCTGAGCAAGTAAGCGCTATTCATTTGAAATGCCAATTACAGAGCCAAATCATTCTGGTAAGAGGCATTCATTATTTGAAACGAATGAAGCTGAATTAGCGCTGAAGAATTAATAGGAGGGAATTACATGCTATAGAGATTACGCACAGTCCAGCAAATTAATTTCGGCAAGCCTCTTCAAGTCTAAAACTTTTGACGAGCTTTATGTTAAGGATAAAACATACAGCACAAGGAGAGACGATTGGAGAAAGTAAATCTCATCATCAGAGTGGGTATTACCCAAGCTTACATTCATACGTAGCCTGTCTGAAAGCACGCAATTTTCTCAGAGTATAAAAATATAGGCGTGTCTTCGTTCGAATAAACTGTATTTTACTTTTCTACCAAATGAAATGCGGAGCTTCAGTTTTACTACCGAAGATATAGAGTATCAGAGAAAAAAAAGTAAACATGGTTGAGCAAATATATGTGTGGTGGTGTAGTATTAAAGCCATAAAAATTCGTAATGTTGTTGATCAACCCTTCATATTATACTACTTCTTACCTTCGTGACGGGAGAGCTGAGACGAGGACATGGTCGACATATTGGCTGAAGAGTCAATTTTGGCACTCGAAGGAACACCGGTAGCTGTAGAACTAGAATTAGAAATGAAATTTCCATCCTGTTCAGATGATGATGACGACGACTTTGAGGAAAATAGTGCATTTGAACCAGTTAGGCCAATTGAGCTTCTCTTGTTAGATTTCCAAGCTCTAAAAGATGAAGATATCAGGTAGCCCTGAAACGAAAATAGGATAATCCATTTTAAAGCTTTATATTACTGCATACTGAAAATAGTCCATAATAAGACTCTCTAATTCTGCTATCTCTGCACACATGAAAGGCGAAACGGCTTACTATAAGCAGGCAATAAAGCTGAAAGCTGTAGAGGTATGTAGTTTATAGTTTTATTATTTACAATGTTGTACTTTTTATATTTTGCTAAAAGGATATGACGCACGATATCTATATGCAAAAAATAATAAAATAATTCTTTGATGTTTGACCAAAAGCTTCATGAAACCTGTCAAATGGTTTGTTTGCGTTGAGTTTTCAATTACTACTGCTGAATTCATACGAAGCATATATACCGAGTCAACAATAAAATGGCTTTTAGAAGGAGACACATTCCCATTTCCCACTACTGTTTGATCAAATGTCGTTGTTTATAGTTTTATGGGAACATGAAGTAGGCAATTTTCATTTATTTTTTCCGATGTAAATAAAAAGCGTTTACAAATTCAAATGGAGCGTGAGTTCCAAAAATTCAAGTATGTATGAATTTCAACGTACTCAGCATTCCAGTAATACCAGCATACATACATAACAGAAGCTTGTGCTGGCATGCAGGTAAATACACAAGACAAAAAAAAGTCCATACCTGTCCTAATATTTAACAGAGAATTGTCATATATATACCTACCACAACGACTGGTGTACTTTTGTTATCTGCATAGGCATACATAAGTACTTATATATCCTTCCGCGTACATATGCCAAATGCCAAGTAAAAGAATATTATGAGAGAAAAAGAAATAGAGAGAAAGAGAAAGCCAATTCGAGAAAATTTATTTCCATCCCTGCAGCGTCCTCCGCCCGTTTGGCTCCTGCTTCAGAGTGCTTTTTACACCGTACAAACTTGGAGGAGGAACCAACATGATTCTCAAGAAGAACGATACGATATCTTTGGTTTTGACGTCGTTGTAAACCTATATATTACACCATAGCACGATCACCCATACTTTATACAAGTCAATGGGTACATATCTATTTTAATAATATAATATGTACATAATATGTGTATGGTGCTTAGTGTTCGATGAAATCATTGAGAATTCCTCACGGAGTATCCTGCAAAAAAAACCTTCTTTGCTTCGACGTACCAATTTCTTTACAAGGAAAGAGTGGGATGAAGAAAAAAAAATGGATGAAACCAGTGAAAGCATCTTCTTGACTATCATACATACTTTTACTAGAATTTAGACAAGGAAAAATATATAAAAATGTAGATTTCTATGTACATAGTTGCATTTACATTGTACATATTAAAAGCACTATTTTTTGTATATCCCTCTAGGATGAAAGAATGAAGTCAACCAGCATGACAATTTTCTGTTTTTACATGTTCGTTTTATCAATGTGTGTTGTATCTCATACATTTTCAATTTTTTTTTGTTGCAGACTGGTTGCGGATGTCGTGTATGAATGAAAATCAAATCAATATGCGTGTGTGCATGGTAGTATGTAGTGATGTGTGTGTTTTTGCAAAGTTAAAAAAATCATGCATGCGAATAAAAAATTCTACTTTTACCTGATCTGACATTATGAGAGACATGCAAAAAGTAAAAGCAAACGGATTCGTGCACAACTGTAAATTTATATACGTAAAAAAATCTCCTTCTTTTACCATTTTCACAAAAAGTTGCGCAAGTTCCGATTTGTGAGTGTATGCAAACGTGCTGTTTACTGATAGCAGATTTTGTATGAATAGATTGCTACGTAGTGATTACGCTTCGGGAAAAGGTAGAAAAACATTTGGTGTTTTTGGTGAACAGGAAATTGCCTGTTCCAAAAGTCTCTACGACAGTCATCCATTCTGCTACTACATATTTTAGCCTGTCATTGTCCAAAGTGAAAGTGGTGTGTATTGCTCCGCGTTTCCTTTCATGCATTATGGTTTGCAAAATAGGACGCTTCTGTTCAAGCGCCGTGCTTTTTCAATTGTAAGTTAAAGAGTGGTATAATCCCCTCTACATGCAATCCCACTAAGATTAGTCCATTAGTTCTGACAAGAAGAGGTCGTAAAATCCGTTGCTCATGGAGTAGTGAGTGGTCATACTAACAATAAAACTATGGGAAGTGATAGTGCCGCTGTATGGCTACGGCTGTTCGTATGTAAGTCTATATAGACAGAGAGAGTAGAGAGGGAAGAGAGGTTACAGAGTAATGAAATTTTGCCATCGTAAATATCGTAATAGTGGTGTGACCGTTGATTGGTATTGTAGGCGGGTTCATATAACACAATAACAGTCTACCTTACCATATACCTTGTAAAAGTCATATTATGCACTTCCAAAAAAGTATAACGAACGTAAGTGTTCCATAACTTGAAAAGGGCTGTAAAAAGCAGTTCTACAGGCCATTATATGAAAGTGAAAGAGATCACCCATTTACTTTAGTTTAGCATAGCAGTCGGCTCCTCCTGAAACGTGTTTTTACTCTTTCAGTTTCAGGTACTAATTCCGCCAGAGAAAATGTGATACGGCACGCATAAAGGAATTACGAATCAATTGAAGATCACACAACTGTGACATTTCAGGCTTTTGGCTTTAAAGAATCTAGCAGTCCATCCTGCATGGGGCGATGCCACACTGATTTATGAATGGGCAAAGTGGAAAGCTTTCACATTTACAGGGGTTTGGTAAAACGGTTGTGCCACTTTTCCTACTAACAGAACAGCTCATGAAATGGAGTCAAACAATGGGCATTTAATTTTGGCAGTGGACTTTTTTTAAAGTTGACTGGAGTAAAAGTTATTATGGATGTAATTCCCAAAGGCTAGTTCAGGAACAAATGTAACCAACCACACGTTACACGTTTTCATTTTTTACAGGTGTGAATGCTAATATTCTCAGCAACACCCATGAATACAAACAAACACGCAAATCTCTGCAAAAGAACACTAGTAGTGCTGCAAAACAGCCATGCAAACTGAGCTGAAATTTTCGTGCAAAATACTTTTTGTTATTCTTTGCACAATCATTACAAACCAAAAGTGACCGCCCAGGCAGTCAACAGGAAGCTTCTTATGATGGATTTACATTCACTATTTGCAGTGCAACTGAGCATTATGTAAATAAACACAGTGTTGCAACGTTGCTATCAAGATAAATTGTGAGTTGTGCTTTTATAAAGTACGGGTTTTGTAACAAAAACGCATAATATAAAACCAAGTTTTTTACTTCAACGAACTGCCCCCACATCAGGTGGAGTACATATAAAGTGCGGGGGTTGACGTAAAAAAGTTTATTTTTATCAGGGCTGTTTTTCTTTTGGTGGAATTACTACAAGAGCTTAGAAAAATGAAAGGCAAAAGAAGCCAGTATTGATTCGTGCACAATTCAACTATGTATTAATGCGCAAAGCTTGGAATTACAATATATACATTTTGACTTTTCCTTTAAAAAAGAGGTCCAAGCATCCATTCCTTTTCTATTATCAGTTTATTACTTGGGCATGATTAGGAAATATACCCAATACTGGCATGTATGCATATTGCATGTATATTACTTTGCGATATAGACGCAACTAAATAGATTTACACATAATCAATCACTCGTTATCTTTCCCACACAAGTACCAAATTTATAAAGGTATTTGTCTGGTTGCCATAAAAGGTATCGATGCAAGATCTAGTTCCTGGCAGCAGGCAAAATTCGGCATTAACATAGAACTTCATTATACTTTAAGTCAAGGGACCATGTGTACAGCAGGTCAAGTCTGGTTTTCTACCAGACTACTACGCTTTTGGCTTTCACTTCAGACTCCTTATTATTATTGATGAACATTTTAAGAGAAAAGGAAGCCAGGAAACGAATCGTGAAACGACAACTTATTCACAAGAAAAAGCACTCACCAAGACAGTATTGTCATGCTGCATGTTGATGTCTATAAGAATGTATATGCACAAGAACAAATTATATGCAGGATTTATAGTCTAGAAAAAATCACAAATTTCCATTCAGCAGATATCCATTGTGTAGATCGTGACACCAAATCAATACTTGAAAGTAATAGGCACTATAGTCCATATCATGGAATGAATGGTGACGGTTATGACTACCTCTTTTAATCCCTTCCTCTCAACACTCATGATTTTTTATATGCTTGCGCCGTGTTCTAAACCAAAGCTTGGAAAGTTATGAAACCAAATATAACCGCAGCTTTAATTCCTTTGTTGACTTCTACAAAATCATTTATGATAGTTAACTACCGTAATCGCATGAAAATATATGTACCTATTCAATTCACATGTGTCGTGACATGGAGAGGTCATTAAAGCATCTGGAAATACAATATATAATTGCTGCCTCTTTCTCTTTCTTACTTATTTCTCTCATTAGTGTTACGAACAAAGAATAAATAGGGAGGAAACAAGTACATCCGACAACTCACAGTAAAGTTTATTTTATCACTTACAATAGAGAGTTGTCATTTATAAGGGTAGCCATCCTTTTTTGTAAGAGTCAACTCTTATTAGGAATTTAATTTCATTACAGAAACTATCCGTCGTAGTTTTATCTTACGCACTTTTACTCTTTCTCTCCAGTTCGAATACCAATATTGTTTTTATTACTGTACCAAACAGCGTAAAGAATTTATATTATTTAGAATTTATAAGCTACATTTATTGCAGTCACGTTCATACATCTCATTGTCAGTCCCTGCTAGTCGAATAGTTAGTACTACTAACTTAGTAGGTCCATATACACAAAACTTTTTCACTTAAACCATCAAGAGCTATCGCTGATGTAGACACATTCCATGGAATTATTGTCTCCAGGATGAAATAATACCTATACAAAACTTTTCGCGAACCTTATCTAGGTATGTAAGATTGCACTCAAGGAGCACTAGCCTACATCAGAGTATGGAAAGAGAGAGGCATTAAGTCCGAGCAACCAACTTGTCTGAAGGAATCTCTTTCATAAACCCCCTTTGAAGCACCATCATAACGTCAACAAAGATTTAGCATCATTGCAATTTGCTGCCTGTGTGTGGGAACCGCATTTATCCCGTCACTACTACTACCAAAGAATTAACGACACAGATTCTACATCGAACCCAAAAAGGATTTTTTGTGTTGAAACTTTCTCCGCTTTTCTCGTCCAATTGTATACAGCTATCGTAAATAATAATAATCGTGCCATCGGAAGGAGAACCTCATTCCAGCCAGGACTTTGCTATTGTGTCGATCGTATATAAATATGAGTAGATATTGCATTATTATTACTATTACCAGATAATATAAACAAGAGTATGTCATTGAAACGAAAGAATGGCCTGGAAAGATATAAAATGCACACGCCTGGCACAAGCAGACTTCACCAAAGATTATCTCCTGTAATGTCGAAATCGAAAACGGAACTTTGGTGTTGTTGTTTCCTCCTTACTGATGCAAAAACTGTATGCTTTACTGTTTGCGAAAGATGCTCACATATTAGCACTTTCATATTTCTGCGTGCTTAGCCTATCCGCTTAAATTTGTGTTTCAGCCTTGTGCTTTCACTTTACGTTAGTAAACAATGGGAAACTTGCTACGTTCATACATATATCTGCTGACAATAAATAGTCTGCCGCCAGCAGAGATGCCAGAACTGGGCTACGAATAGAACTACACTCCAAAAGCTATAAAATACACTTTTTCTATACATTAGAAAGGGGCTATTTGACTGCAAAATACAACAGAATGGTGGCCGTTCTATGGTTGGTCT
>JAHZMZ010001446.1:0-11154 GCA_027743805.1 Lepidocyrtoides sp. E14 | reverse complement strand
GTAAAAAAGTATTATTCTCTTTCACACTTTGCATACACCTTACGACCTTACATACACGCGTTGTAAAAAATCCACGGTTATCTTACCTTACCCCATGAGTTTATTGGCAAAAGTATACCTTTCGTTTATAGCACTCATGTGTTATTCTCGTCCTCAATTTCAGAGAAAGAAAACAATGGCTAATTCATCTACGTAAGTACAACATCCGATCACATTTTTTCATCCAGCCAGACATGTACGTACGTACACTATCCATGCATTACGTTTTACGTCCTTTCGTTTTTGTCGTTACTTTTTTTGCTAGCTTCTCCAGTTTTCCAGGTTTCAAGGATCCGTTGCGTTCCGTGCCCTTCCTTTTTCCATGTAGGAGTTGACTCAATTGTGCAGATCTTGTACATTTGTATATAAGTTGGTAAGTGGAGAATGCACAGTGTGGAGTAATTTTTGCTTGCAATAAAATACACGTTGAGATTTTCAGCTGTACGGAGATCAGTTACAATCCAGCACTAATGTCTATTTTTATGGATTGCGAATATGTACAGTTTAGACTTCAGAGTTTTAACTGCATGATTTCATGAATTGTCGATTATTCTAGGCGTGTGACGTGCTATATTTTTTTGCTAGTGGCATAGTGGGTTCGTGCCCGTAATAAACCAGCATAACTTTTGTGGAGGCTGATCAGATAACGCGACGCATATTTTTGGAGGTGACAAGAAGGTGATCGACTAGATCAGCCTTTGACTTTAGATTGCATAGAATCCGTTGAACTGGATTTATTAATAGAAGGTAGGGAAAAAATATTGTGTAAAAATAGTATTTTCCGGAAATTAGAGTTAAAGAAAAAATGCACAATATGACAAGATAAGCAAAATAAATATTGTTGCTTTGTTTATGCATGAGATAGGAATTTATGATAAATTTGGCGTGATGATTGATATTCCATTGTAAATAATATTCTCATTGGTTCTTGCCGTTTGTTTTCCGCAGATTTCAACATTACGTTTTATATCACAAACAAACTGATATCCAAAAAAACGTATGCATTAATGGGAAGTGTGTAAAATAATGGTTGACATTTCTCCAATAACACAATCAACAACGGATAGTTCACCCTCTACTTTATCCAAAACTGATTATGAGAGCTGGTCAAAGGAGCAGTTGATTGAGAAAATACGGAAACTTGAGTTGCACGTTTTTCAGTTGAGACATGTCATTGCCAAACGGCCGGATAGTAAACAGTGTTTCCAGGAACTGGATGCGAAAAGAAAACGGGAAAATAGCGATGGCAATGGAGGACAGGAGAAGGAATACTATGAGGTCTCTAGTCGGAAGGCCAAAAAGTCCAGGCCTTTCGATTTTTCTGTGTAAGTTTGATAAAACCTATCAATGAACTTTGAATTTTGTAAGAAGCTTACAAATATAAGACGAGGTACAATTGACTGGATGAGACTGTAAACGGTCCACTCTAGCTTCAATTAACTGTCCCATCAAGCATATAATTTGTACCATTCATCAGTAACGAGTGTTAGTAATGGTGGATGCATGGCTTTATTGTTGGCATTCTGTGTAGGGTTGGAATTTTCTATGCTTGTCGTTTTTCAGAGGAAGTGGATTTTTTTGTTTAGTTTTAAGTTTTCTGTGATAGTGATAACCTTAATTTTTCCCACAAGGTACGAGACTCGTCATGTGGCATTAAAGTTTTTGTACTTGGGATGGGACTACCAAGGTTTTGCCTGCCAAGAAGATACAAATGAGACAATTGAAGATCATGTGTTTAGGGCACTGACAGTTACAAGACTAATAGAAGAACGTTCCAAATCCAATTATCATCGATGTGGCAGAACTGATAAAGGTGTTTCGGCATTTCAGCAAGTTATTTCAATAAACTTGCGAAGTAAAGTTGTTGACGGGAAAGAGACATTAGATTACTGTGGTATGCTTAACCGAGTTCTTCCCAAGCAAATTAGGATGATTGCTTGGGCACTTGTGCGTCCAAATTTTTCTGCGAGGTTTGATTGTAATCAGAGAACATACAAATACTTTTTTCCAAGAGGGGATCTGAATTTATCGGTATGTTAACTTCAATTTATTGCTACTAAAAACCACTGATTTAAAAAATAGTCTCCACATTCTCAATATTATTGTAAATTTTACTTTTACGTTGCGTTTCTTTATTTCTTGTAGAAAATGCAGATCGCTGCAAATTACTTGATTGGAGAGCGTGACTTTCGTAATTTGTGTAAGATGGATAAGGACAAAACGACTATAAGACGAGTGATTAAGACTGACATTGTATCGTCGTGTGCTGGTGATGAAACTACTCTAGACATGTGCAAGCTTATTATTGTAGGACAGTCATTTGTCTGGCATCAAATTAGATGCATTGCAGCCGTTCTCATTCTAGTGGGAAAGGGCCTGGAGGAACCTGAAGTTGTTCAAGAATTGCTGGATTTGGAGAAAAATCCTCGGTTGGTACACCGGGCTTTCTGTTATTCTGTTCCTTCTACTATTTTAATTTTTACTGCCGTAAATAAGTGTCCTACCTAACTTTTAACTTTGTCGCTTCACTATATTTATAGAAAGCCTCAATACAGCATGGCCGTAGATTTTCCTTTGGTACTGTATGACGTAAAATATCCTGAGGAGGAAAACAATGACATAACGTGGGAGTACCCCACGCACTCATTAAGTCTGGTCCTTTCTGATTTGCAAACAATGTGGACTGAACACTCAGTAAAGTAGGTGCCGCCACAATTTTTTGTTTGTTTTACATGTGTAACTAATTTTTATCAACTCAGTATTGGATTGCTAAAGTTTGATATTATTGTGATGTTTCTTCTGCTTTGAATTGAATAGGTCTGCAATGATTAAGGAAATGATGAAGGATGTGGAAACGCATTTAGACACATTTCCAGTAGAGCATGCAACCTGTTTACTAATGGGAACTAAAAGAAAGGCTTATCAAAAGTTATTAGATAGACCAAAATGTGGAAATTAAGAGAATATACTAGCTAAGCTAGGATGGCTTTTGTGTATTTTTACAATAAAGATTTGATTATTTGAGATTTCGAGCTTGAAATTTGAGATTTCATTTTCATTTTGTACAACATGCATAATATAATCAACTCATCCAGTAAAATTTTTGCACCTTGTCACAATAAGAAATAAATTCTCATAAAAACAGATTAATACTAATGTTTTGTAACTTGTTTTCAGTTATTCTTATAGTTTTGCAATCCGTGATACTGAAGGCATCAGCATCCGCGGACGACTACATTGATTTTACAGACATGGGTAATTATGACCACAGTGTTCAAAGAAACATTGATAAAAAGATGAGTGAGTTTGGTATGGTTCCTGCTACTCCTCGTGGGACGTCGAGATCATTAGCTTTATCAAATCAGAATTATGAATCCGGTACTTGCGATCCTGGCTGCGTTCGCTCGTTGGAATATTTACAACGAATAGTCAAGTCACTTCTTCGACAAATGAGAGTTCATGTAAGTTTATTTAACAGTTTTGCATTTGCTTAGCGTAAAAAGTCCGCTTCTTCAATAATAGTACGTAATCAATTAGCCAACTTGCCAACATTCAAACCGACAGTTGGCAACTTTGCAGCCATGCAAATTTCTTCCCGTCACCAGGCTGGCAGACAGCTAATTATCTAGTGTCGTCGACAATTCCATCTTTTTTTTCAATTTTTTAACTAATACTACTTCAAACTTTTATTTTAAGACTTGATTGTGAAAAAGTAAAATTTTTTTCCTGTAGTAATCCTAATATTAAGCACCATGCTTTGGGAATTTCATTATGTACGGGGAAGCATTTCACGACATAAATAGAAAACAATGAATCACATATAATATAAACTAATTTGATATATTTCTTTTTTGTTACAGTCACATAACTTTGGTCCCGGTGAGGCGATCACGATAGATCTCCGAGCAGAATTAAAATACGATGATTATATCACTCTCAACAAGTTTATGAACTCGAAGCAGGAGTCTGAAAAATATTTATATCGAATAGATGAAATTATGTCTAATTTTATACACGTTGTTGAGCATTCTTCTTCACGTTTCGACTTTTTGGAAAATTTTATCCATCTCCCAGCTTTTTACAGTTTAAAGGTAAGTTAATTAATAATTTCAGTGAAGGGTATTGAAAATTATTGTATTTTTTTTAAACACAGCCATAATTTTTATAATAAATTATTTGTTCTCTTTTTGCAGTTTTGGATAATTCTTCTGACATCTATGGTCATTGGCTCACTGATAGTGATGCTTTTTGTCAAAGCTTTTAATACCAGAGCAGTTCATGTTCAACTGCTTTACGGATTTTTAATAATTTTTATTGTGAGCTGCGTTTGGAGTTTTTCAAGTCTGTACGAAGTAAGTCATGCATATTGTTTTGGAAATTTACAATTTTTGCAAAAACGTTTTTATTTCGGCGATTAATTATTTTGCATACAATTTGTCATTTTAGGACAAGAAGGCAGAAATACATGCACATATGGTTCAGTCAAACAGCTTGCCTCCGAAAGATTGTGATTACCACACCATGGGAGTTTGGGATAGTGTAACGTATTTTTTTCGTGTGAATGTTTTAAAATGTAAGTGTTATATGTCTTTTTAAATCATGCTTAATATTTAATGCCAATAAGACACTTAAAACTTGTTTATTTTATACGTGTCCAGATAAGGACCAGTGCAGCGAGTACTACGCTACCACCATGACAGATCCATTTTGGAAAGTAAATCCAATGCAGGCGATTAGTACATCTGTGGCATTTTTCATGTTTACTCCATTGGGCTACATTGGAGAGAAAATGGGGAGCTTCTACGTTAATTTCGTCGCAAGCGCTCCATTAATAATGAAACCATTTATGCTAGCAGTGGCGCTCCTGTTAACAGTCCTGTTTTTATACGGCCCATTTCGAATTTCCACCCCACTTTTAACAATTGAACCAGCATGGCGGCCTGAAGTTCCTGCTTTGGAACGTCATCCCGTCCATCAACAAGTGCATGCCATGATAGGAGCGGAAAGAGTTGTTCGAAATGAGATAATGGAGCGGCCAGACGGACCTGTTGTTAGAAGTGTAAGAGATGCGACTACTGATATGGATGGCTTTCAAGAGTATTTAACTGACGAGGGCACAGATGAGCTAGAAATTATTAGTCCGTTTGCCAGATTTGTAAGAAATTTAATGAGACTACTCAGTCTTTTTCAGACAATAAATATTCAGTATTGACCAAAAGAAAATGTTTTATTTTTTATTGATCTCTTCATTTCTTATCATAATCCCCAGAATTTAAAGGAAAAGAACAAAGATTGTTCATGCACCCTTACGGCAGGATCATCATCTTCTTCAGCAAAAAAAATTAACACTACTGTAGATGTAAAAAATGTATCCATCAATAAGAGCACAATTACAGAACCCGGATCTTCCCCTGTAGCATCAATAAAAGTTGAACCCCCTGATCACCGGCAAGATGACCAATGCAACACCATGAGAGCTGAGGCGACAGTCAAACTCGAAGCAGATAATTTTACTACCACTATGCCAGGAGGTGGTATCAAGAGTGAGGTCGTGCAATGTGCATCTTTACCTAGTCCAACTATAAAATTGGTGAATCACCGGCAAGATGACCAATGCAACACCATGAGAGCTGAGGCGACAGTCAAACTCGAAGCAGATAATTTTACTACCACTATGCCAGGAGGTGGTATCAAGAGTGAGGTCGTGCAATGTGCATCTTTACCTAGTCCAACTATAAAATTGGTGAAAGAGGAATTATTGAGAGATGCTTTACGTGAAAGCATGAATGACCATCAGCCTCAAATCCCTCCAGATATTTAACCCCTAAAAATAGGATAATAATAATATAATACATATGCTGAAGCATATCAATAAAATATATTTATTAACGTGGTCGTTTGGTGTCTTTCTCCTCCCAATTTCAAACACACGTTGCGTTATCTCATTTTAAGAATCTTTATTTTATTTTATTAATATTTTACGCTTTATGTCTAGCACTGATGTTTAATTATTATTATAATTATTAAAACGTATAATTTCCAGAATTATACTCATTTTGACACTATCAGAACCAGTATTATTTTTTTTGCAATTCTATTGCTGCCGCCAATTGCATTTTCTCAATAGACTTCATTTTAGTTCAGTATATGCATTTATGCATTATATTATGAATTTATGAATCATAATTTACATATGTCATATTGTTACCCCATGCCTTATTTAAAAGAACTTCTTTCGCCTTTCCCCCTTGAATAGCAGAGAAGAATCTGTCTGTGTATACACGGTACAAGTACAAAGGTTTGCTCAGTTACAATTCTCAATGCACACAGTACAGTACAGTACACACATAGTTGCACTGCACGATGTTTGTCCGGCTGACGAGTTGGTAATTTTGTAAACAAAATCTGCTTCACCTCACCAGTTGCATTTGCACAATCGTGATCTCATTCTTTAATCCACTCCATTTCAGTAATAATTATTGATGAGAAGAAAAGCAATTTAACTGTTGTTGCAAATTTATTATAAAGTTTGTCACAAAGTACAGTCAGTCACAGTGAAAAGGTGAAATTAATTGCAGCAAAATGTCTGCCCCACCACAACAGCAACAAGATGAAAGTCAAGTGGAACTGGAAAATCAGATTATTCTTCGTTTACCACTGGTAAATATTATAGTATTTAATTGTATTATTTTAACATTAAAGCCGTTATTGTGAAGGGGTGAATAGTAAGATTATGAGTTACGGCTCCCAATTTGGAAAGTTTACGATCGCAAATTTGTGATGTGCGGTCAACTCAGATACTGTAGGCCCTTTAGTCACTTGTGACTAGTGACCTGGCCATTTCTTGGAAAAGAAGCAACAAATGTATGTATTGATGATATCTACGTGTGATTAATGATTTTTTAAAAAAATTATGTGCAGCCAATTGCCAGATTGCTTCGGGATTCCTTGAGGCCTGGAGCCCCAAATTTAAGAGAAAGACTTTCCCTGAAAATGGAGAATGACATGAGGCATGGAACATTGAACTTTGATCACTTTCTGTTACACGCAAAGGTTTGGTCACATACTTTAATAGGTTTTCATCAAATGCTTGTATAATCAGTAATCAGCATTTTTTTCTAATTGGTTTGTTTCAGCTTGTGGATCTTCCGTGTGGTAAACAAATTTAAAAATATGTACCCACAAAAGAATTTCATAACCTTAATAGCTACCCCAAAAGTTCTTGTCTATACTTAAATGACAATTTGTTCGCAGCAATATTCGGATCAACCAGAAATTGAAAAGGAAGTTAGGCGACTTTTTCGAATGGACTATGAAGCTCATCATGTTAGTTGGGAGGTTATTGACGAAGAGGAAGACAAAATTAAAGATGGATCATCTAAGGATATTCTTATGCAGGGTTCAAAAACCAATGAAAATCCCAATGCCAGCCGCATTGCCGTTGGTAAACTTTCAAACAAATCATCTTGTTAGGCCATTGTGTAGTAGAACAGTTTACGAATAATGCTGTTTACTTTCCTACCCGTATCTTTGCTTTTTTTCAGAACTTTTTGGTGATACATTGAGTGACTCTGATGCGGATGAGGGAGATCCCGGCACAGAAATGGACTTTGAAAGTAGAATGTCTATTGATGAGGACGGTGATGAAAGTAGACTCAGTAGAATGTCAGACTCCATGTCATTGGTTGCTCATGTATGAAGTTTTTATTTCTTCTTTTACATACTTACATCAAATTTACTTAACAGTTTACACACCACATACAGTGGGATATTTATTATAAAGTTTTTAGCACTTTTTTGTTTTTCCATCCTCTTGGTTTGTAAATACAGGATAGCGATGCCGCCAAGGATCCCAAGCCTTCTGGATCTGGCTTAATAACATCCTTCTCCAAGGACATGTTTGAACCATCCAGTAACTCGTCTGCCGAGCCTTCTCCAGTAAAACCTGGATCCTCTTCGGAACAAGTTGACTATGAACTAATCGCTAAAAGTAGTACTACTTCATCATCCGTCCATTTCAAACTTTGCAAATTAGAATAGCAATTTCACCAAAACTAATTTACGACTGTATTCTTTTCTTTTGCTTCTTCCAGAAAACAGTCTCGAAGACAGATTACGTTCTTCGCGCGAGGAACTGCAGGATCTGGCTAAACGCCGGGAAATTCAAGAAAACGAGCTGGGTACCGTAGAGAACATGGCTCTTAGACAGCGGCTTGAAAGTAATTTGTTTAGAATCATTAAAGATCAACAGGACAAGGAAAGGATGGTAAGTTGTCCCCTCTGAGGAGCGTACCTTTTTTATACGTTGTCGCCTCTCAGATTTATCATCGTCACCGGCAATACTAAAACTGTGTCGTATGTATAAACATTACCTTTAGATTCAAGATCTGGAAATGGAGCTTTCTTTGCTTCAATGATTTTCAATAAAACGGCCCCGCCAACGTCGTGCCCATTAACTCAACCAAAGTGATACTTGTCGGTGTGAGAATTATATGTGAATGAACATTATCCAGTACTTAATAGTTGAAATATTTATTACGATAAACCAATTGTAATTTTATTACTTATATCAATTATATCGTAGTCTTTTCTTGTGTGCTTGAACTCACATTTATAAAATGTTGCAACCTTGATTTTGGTTTTATTTTATGATCATTTTTTAACATATTATGCATTTTTTGTATAATATTTGTCATGTGATTATGATGCAAATATGAAATTGATGATTGAAAAATTTATGGTGCATCGCCGCATTGATAATGAAACCGAGTATTATATGTGAATGAACATTATCCAGTACTTAATAGTTGAAATATTTATTACGATAAACAATTTGTAATTTTATTACTTATATCAATTATATCGTAGTCTTTTCTTGTGTGCTTGAACTCACATTTATAAAATGCTGCAACCTTGATTTTGGTTTTATTTTATGATCATTTTTTAGCATATTGTGCATTTTTTTGTATAATATTTGTCATGTGATTATGATGCAAATATGAAATTGATGATTTAAAAATTTATTGTGCATCGCCGCATTGATAATGAAATCGAGTAATAGATTTTGTATGCAAAATAATAATAATAATAATAAAACATTTGTACTTTTTTTTTTTGATTTTGTAAATGCTGCAACTTTTTTTTGGAGTTTTTTATTTTTTTAAATACTACCATAAAACGTTGAACGTAGCTCATTTTTATGGCAAAACAATAAACTGAAACAACAAAGTGTTTTCAAAGTGAAGATAATTGCATAATATATAGCAACTTCATTTTTGTTATCTTTTCTTTTTAAAAAAATCATTCATGAATATATGTGATTTTTTGAGGATTTAATTTTTTTTCCTTAAAGTCAGACGGGGTCGTAGCCGAAGTTTCGTTTCCATTTAAAATATTATAGTCAAAGCTGAATCAAATTTGAAAGAGTGTCTCCACAATGTAATGTTGCCATTTATTTATCAACAAATTAGATTCAGCCTTGATTGTAGTATATATATAATATATCATTTCTCGCCTATGGATTCTTTCTCGCCTTCTAGAATTTGATAGTTCATAATAAAGCTGTTCATTTAAAATTAAGGCTAGCCGACTTACTAACTAAACTATATAAAACTTAATAATAATAGTTATCTATGTACAAATCACTGATAATTGTTCATTTTTTTCTTGATTAATAAATGAGCGGAGCCTATACTTTAGAAAGAAACAAGGCTGTCATAATAATGATAATAATTATTAGTTAATGAAATTCACATTAACAATACAGTTTGAATGTTTAATTAATTATAATAAATTCTGAGTCTATTTTTTTCTTAGTTTACGTTTATGAAAAACTAACGTCTTCATTTCTTATAATTTTTTTATACTTTTTTATGTGCTTTTTTTCCGTACTATTAAATATATTTATACATTGTTGCACTCAATGTATTACTGTTTATGTGTGTAGTAGTAGTAGTAGTAGTAGCAGTAATAAAAGGGAGGAAAAAGACTCGGCCAAATAAAACTTTCAAAAAATATCATCTTTTTTTTTAGATAAGTACTTTCATTTTAAGTTAAAGCGCGAGCGCAATAAAATCAAACTCCTTGTTCTTCTCCTCTTCATAGAATTTTCTTTCCTTGCTTTGCCAGCATCCAGGCCAAAAAAAACTCAATTTGTAAAAATAGTAATTACTAATTAGTCAATTAAAATTGATTGATTTTGCTGCTCCTCAATTTTCATTCATTTTCACAAAAACAATATACTTGTTGTATTATTTCATGGAGATCGTAGAGGTGAAAGCAGTTGTCCATTCCATATCATTTCAAACGATTTTATTGACAAGTCAATGCGTTCTATCTCTGCATGCTCATTTCGTTTCGCTTCAGAGTAAGTTTTTCGCCGGTTGAGTTCCAACCACCGTCTTTTCTCCCGTTCGACGAGTTCTGGTTGGAGTCGTGACGCCTTTTTTATTATCCTGTCTGTAATACTAACTGCTGCAGGAGCAATGAATACTGAATGATCACTAGCAGACGAAGAAGAGGATGAAAGTTTTTTTGCAGTTGATATTGATGAAGGAGGCTTGACAAAAGTAGGATGTTTGTTAATTATATTTAGCTTCTGTTTGGTATTTGTTGTTGAAGGAGGGTGCGGACCACTTGACGATGTCAACGATGACGTGAGGGATTTACCACTAGTTTCTGTAGTTGCATTGTCCGTTGCTGCATTTTTGAAGCGTGATGTGGCGGAGGAGGAGGTGGAGGATGAATTAGAGCTATGTCGACTACGATGAGGAGAGTTGTGGTGGTGGTGCTGATTATTACGGGTCTTGCTGTGATCGTTTTCCCTTAAGGTGTCACTAGGCAAAGAAGAAGTAGATGATGAACGTGATGGTGCGGTTAATAATGAAGAAACTGCAGAGTGTGAGCTGGCTACGGGCAATATGTTGTTTACAGATGGGGATTTGTCCGAAAAACCCGAGTCATTGCTACTACTACTGCCAAGTCTTGGCTTTTTTCCAGAAGAAGGGGAGGATGAATGGCGTTCCGTTAGACTGATTGGTCGCTTAAGCTTCTGTTGGGGACTGTGAGAATTTCCTGTTGTTGAGTTAACAGGAGACGTTGAGAGCTTTACCGATG
>JAHZMZ010001445.1:0-19708 GCA_027743805.1 Lepidocyrtoides sp. E14 | reverse complement strand
AAGGGAATTGAGTTTCTTCTGCGGAGAACGAAATGCTTCATTTTTAAAAGGAGGACTTTGCGAGTTCACTTTAGCGAGAGTAATTTTAGTGTTCTTCAAAGTGTGGTCAGTTTCTTGCGTGGCTGCCGTTTGCTTGGTATTTTCACCTTCATCATCAGACCAGTCTGATTCGTCTGAATCAAAAGCGGCTTCCACGGTGGTCGTCTTTTTGGAAGATGCGAGATGAATTAATTTTTCTTTGGAGAAAACTGAATCATCAGCCATGTTGGAAATTCAACAAAGAAATTTGAACTACTAAATAGTTGCTCTTATATCAATAATTGCACATTTGCTGCGTTGTTGTATAGAGCGGCTGTAAAATGAAACTTTATTCAAAAGTTCCTAATATGAAGAGGTATTCACAAAGAAAGCCTAAAGTCACTAATCACGAGTGCAATAATAATGTACCTATAATGGAAACCCAAAACTGATTACATTTTAAATCAGGTATATAGACTTACCGTGGGTAGAGTAATACATGCGAGAGTCAGGAGACTTTGACTTTTTGCTCATTTTTATGACGTATTATCGATTATTTCGTGGTCATTTTATTCGCTGAAATGGTTGCTTGGTCTCATATTCAATAGTAAAAACATCGTCAGTCAGTCTGCCAGCCAACCATTAGCAGCAGCAGTAACAACAACAAACAAACAAAACCAGGGAACAGAATTCCTGGAAGTGACTGGAGCAATTGCTGCACAACCGTTTTGATGGGATTTCATGTACTTTCATTGTGGAGGACATAGATGTGTGTACTTATGAAAACAGGAAAATACCGCGCGTATGTGAAACTTGGAAAATTTTTCCATGCTGAGTGCTTGTGGCGGAAAGTGAAAGCAATGTGCTTTCTCTCTATGCTGCTTGACCAATGGTACAATAATCAATATTTGTATCAGTGATGATGTAATGAAATAAAACATGAAAAGTCGAATCGATTTAAAAGGTTCACTTTGTTTCGTTGTCTCATGGCTTTATTAGTAGTTTATTAGTAATATTTTTTGTTATTCTCTTTTTGATATATTTTCCGTTCAACTTGTGAATTCGGTTCTAATAGTGATTTGGTATGCCGTTTGCCACTAATTTTTTTTAGCTATTAATTTATCAATAAGATTTCGTGGTTAAAAAGATATCTGGATATCACAGGCAGATTCAAGAAGACGCTTAGTACACGCTTTGATCATTGGAAAGAAATAAAAGTTAAAATTCTGTTTTTCGTAAATACATAAATTAAAATGGAAGTCAAGAATTAAAACGCAATAATATAGTTTAAATGCAAGAGGTTGCAGTATAATGCCACTGTGCCAGGTAGGTATACATACTTGGGGAAGACTTTGTGTTCACTTTACTGGCTTCCTTGTATATCGTGGCATATCATCTTTCAAATACATAAATGCCTTTGTTTTTTGTACAATGTACACTTACGATACAGCAGACACAAAAAAATAAAATGAGAAGAATGAGTTAAACATTATCAAAGCAATACACAGCTTTTTTTCATATTGCTGCATGGTCAGGTTTTGTCTTTTTTGTAAATGACGGTTACACGTTCTTTGCCTAAATTAACTAAATTAACGTGGAAGCAATGAAGACGAATGGAGGTTAAAAGGTATCTATTATTTTATGATCCAATCTCAATATTTCTTAGCGTTCAGGTTTTGTTCAGGGTAAACCTGGGTGAAGTATGAAATAATTATTATTTCTCTTTAAAACACCTCGCTTGCTTCAACAAAAACTGGATGACGAGATAAGCGTGGTTAAACTAAATAAGTAGATATTACCCACGATTCGAAGGTTTAAAGGTTAATAAAAACTGGTGTTTTAACGTATCACTAGAACTCGTCTCTTTTGCGATACACTTTTAAATCTTCTATTCGTTTCCGTAACATGACACAATCGTGGTCCAATCCGTCCACTACTTTCTCGTAGCGTGTTTTGGACTTGTCAAACTAAAAAAATCAAAACAAGATTCAATATATTGCATTACTAGCTTTACTACTTTTATATAATATGCATTATTATGTGCATTAAAATCAGCCTTCACGCTGCATACGTTAAACTACCTGTTCTAACGAATCTCCCATGGCTTTTCCAAAGTTTTTGACGGAAAACTCGATGCGCGGAATTACCGTTGCTACTAGTGGACCAGATTCCTCTATAATTTGTTGAATGAGTAATTCAATTGCGAACACTTCGTCTGCAAGCGGTGCAGCTTTTGTCCCCTCAAAATCTTCAGGTGTTTGTATATTGAGCTCGGAAACTACAGTCCGAAGTTCTTCATCTAGTGTTTCCCGTTTCTCAAATAACTCTACCAAATCTTGGAGAACTTGTTGTACTGTTTGACTGCGCTCATTTCTTGTTATCTCGAGATCAGTATTTCCATCAAGCAAAACACCCAGAGTGTTTAATGTTTCATCGTCTCTGTCATCAAATACCGCCTCAAAATCATTTAGTAACCGGTCAAAGTCTTGTCGTAATTTAGTGTAAGCTTTTCCCGACCTGGCCACTATCAGTCTATACTGTTAACAATAAATTACAAGTACGTTAGCTTAGCATTTCAAGTAAGCACAGTAAACACTTTCTCCATAAGAAAAGTTACCAATTTGTACTTCCAAAATAATTCTTTTAGCTAAAATACCTCGCTCTCAAATTCGTGAATCTTCTTTTGTGTCTCCTCCACTACTTTTAATGCTGTCTGCATGAAATTTTTCGGACCGCCTGGTATTCTTTCCATTTTCTCATATATTGCCACTTGATTTTTAATACTTATAAAGGCATCATACGTTGGTCTCACTCTGTTGTACAGGTCAGAGAAAGGATCAGTGTTGATGATGTTTTTAAACTGTGACAAAATTAAATGATTCAAAGAAAATTTACAAATTAAGGTCATAAAATTGATGAGTTTGTATACTCGAATCATTCTTGTACCTTTTCATCCAGTTTTTCAATCCTGTCGAGGTAGTCGACAACCCGTTTTAGAACAACGTGAGGACGACCATCTCTTTGGAAGATAAAGGGTAAGGAAACAAACGCTATAGCAGCAAAGAGGATAACTGAGAAGCAGCAAATACAAGTGTTGCACCTCATTGTGCGACAGCACGTTAGTACTTCAAAGTTTCAAAAACAGTAAAACCGGACAAGGGCACATGAAGCCTTTTTTCCGTATCTCTTTGCTTCCCGTTGGAAGTGGCGTAATACCAAGTTAAGATTTTCAATGGATGACTTAATTATGATGATGAATTTCTTTCAGGTTTATTTGTGAACAGTAACATTGTAGTACGTATCTATCGCATATCCGGTGTAAAAACACGATTGGTTTTGCAACTGACAAGTAGAAAATCAATGTAAATTCCTCTTTTGACAATATATTTGCTGGAAGTATGTATATACTTTTGATTTATGGTGAGGATACACAATGATAAATCTCTTTGTACCCTGGTGAATGACATTTCATAATGATTGCAAAGTTTCTTCCTTGTTTGCAGTGAAAATAACTGAACACATTTTCATTAAAAATTGGATGACAATCAAGATATTTTACGGCAAGTAAATAAATGCTATCCTTTCTGAATGAATGGAAGAGAAGATTTTCTGCACAAGTTTGTGCACAACATTCTTTCACATCATGGTCACGATTGATATTATTATGAGGAATCTTTGCTTTCCCTATCTCTTTTTCACAACATCCACAAGAAGATGATCCGGACCACAAGATCCCGGGCTTAAAAATACCATCTGAGAGTTATTGGAAGTATGTAAAAGAAAGAGCAGGAAGAGAAGAGGCGATGATGATATGCAACATTGTGCATTGACACTAATCCACGCATCTGTGTTCTGCTTGTAAAGCTCGTGCTTACAGAAGTGGATGAAGGAGTAAATGAGCAAAATAATATTGTAGAAGAGCATTGCTTGTTGAAATGAGTGTGGGATATGGAACATAACAAAAAAAAGAAATAAATTCCATCACCGTCCTTTTCTGAAATTCAACTCGTCTGCTCTGCTCTTCTTTGCAAGCAAACAACAATACACATTTTGTAATAGGTAAATAGGTATGGACACACCTAAAGTATTTTTAGGAACACATTTATGCACGTACATGTCTATTAAGGATTTAACATGTGCTGTGTTTTGTGTGCATGCTAATTAGTTGTAACAGCAGAAGCAGCGGAGCATTTTACTGTTCTTGTCTGATCATCTAAATGGCACAATGACGGTTGCGGTCTTAATAAAATGGTAGTTGGTGATGACGAGAGTAAAAGTAGTAAAAAGATTATCTCAACTGCTCATATAGTGTTAATAAAATAAAATAGATTTTTTTTCTGCCTGTTGTCATCTATTATAAATATGTATCGTCTGTTTAAACCATGATAATAAAATTATGAGCCGAGAATAAGAAGGTTTGCATTTATTGAGGGCCAACTTTTCTAATAAACAGATCAACATCAATTTTGTCAATTTTGTGAGGACACGAAGCAAAATACTTGTCGAGGCACGCAAACTGGCAGAAAATATCTATTTTGTACAGACCATAAATATATGTGGGCTAATCCGTCGAACGAGTATAAATGAGAGATGAAACTAGGACAGTATGCTACTCAATAATAATGAGCTTTTAAGTATATGAGCTGCAAACATTTTATTGCTGTAGCTGTGTGGCTTTCCCTGGTAATTTCCGCTTTACAAAGAGATACGAAGGACGATAATATATTTATGTATGCAGCTTGATAGCTGATGGGGAGAATTCTCATTGGATTCCATTTTTTCATGAGATGTGAATGAAATGCGCAGAAACTACTGGCTTTGTACCTTTTGGAAAGAAATGTTAGGCTTTCAAGGCTGGAAATATTATGGCTAATTTGCCATTCGAAATTTACAATGACTTTACTTATTGGCTTCATGTAGATAAACGTAGATCAAACACGACATAGAACTATATTTGCTTTTAATTTGTTACAAAACAGGATAAGAGCTGGGCAAACAATGAAAGCCACGATTCTTTCAAAATGAATAAATTGGTATTTTAATAAGTTTTTTCTCTGTACACACTTTTACAATTGGTGGATCATGGAGTTAGTTTCCTGTATTCAATTCCACTTCAATCAACTTGACATGCTGTCATATCTTGCTCGTGAAATGCGTTATTATGATGACAAACGCGTCTACAGCAATATGCACTCACGCATATCGTGAATTGCGAAATGTGATAAGATGTCCTTCATGTATGCTTTCCAGAATAATGACATCATTTGAACAGGTGGTATCGGTGTGGTTTGTTTGAGAATAGAAGAATATTTTTATTTTGCAAAGCACATAATATGGGCCATATATTTCTAAAGAAAATTCAATTTTTCTTGAAACTGTACCATAAAAAACATTTCTGTTAATAGTCAAACAAAATACGAAAGCCAAGTGTGCACGAAACTGCGACAAAAGATAAAAAATTACAGTAAACAATATTTATTTGTGCAGTAAAAATGTCCTTGTGTGAAGAAAATGAAACCTACGGTCCAAAAGTAGGAATAAAGTTAACTATGGATCAAGCAAACTTGATTATTATGAGGCATTTTCCAGATTTGACTGTGGAAAGCATGCACCATATTAATCACGGTTACAATAACCGTGTGTACATTATAAGAACGTCGAATAATCAAGAATATATTTTGCGTCTGTGTGGACGATTTTGGACACGCTATAAAACTGAAAATGAGGTAGTAGCCATTCTCTACATCTCAAAACACTGCAAATCAATACCAGTTCCAAAGATTTTTGGATATTGTGCAGATAAAAATAAATCGGAAATAAATGCGGAATATATTTTGATGGAAAAAGTTTATGGGGAATCACTGGAAAATGTATGGAAACATTTGGAAATACGGGACAAAAAGAATATTGCAAATCAAATGGCTACTATATGTTCCAAAATTCAGACAATTACGTTCCCACAAATTGGGTCATTTCAGTTTGAAATAGATTCGCTCGGTGAGCCAATCGGATTCAGCGAGGACAATAATAACGAAGCTCTGGGATTTTTAAAAATCGGCAGAGGTGTTGAATTTGATGGTGGACCATTTGATAGTTTCATTGAGTACTTCAAAAGTACATGCGAAACTGAGATTGAACATTTAAAAGATTGTGAGTTTATGAAACAGTCAGATGGATACAGTGAGCGTTTGAGAAGGATTGAAAAGTTTATCGATGCTTTCTCAAACCCAGAAACTCTTCCCGTTGGAATTACCAAAACAGCCGTGGAAAATGTGCCTTTTGTCTTTACACATGGTGATCTCGAGCCGAGGAACCTTTTGGTGAACAAAGAGACCAAGGAAATAACAGGCGTACTGGATTGGGAATTTGCTGGCTCGTATCCAGTGGATGAAGAGTGGTTCACAGGATTTTCGTTTGTTGATGGTGATACGAGTGACTGGCGTGTTTTTAATGAGCAGCGACCTACCTCCGTGGATGGCAATGATCATGATGAACGCTCTTCTGATCCGGAAATGGACAATTCACTGCGACAGCATTTTTTTGAACACATGAGAAAAAATGGTGTAGCTCCGCCGGATGATATTCTGGGGCATATGATTAGGGCAGAGTTGTATTATTTTAAAGGTTTCATTTGCCCATGGTGGTTGCGAGAGAAGAGAATTCCAATACCAGACACGCATTACAATGACAGAAAAAATGCATGCAACAACGTTGACTGTATTTTAGAAAAATACGGATTCTAAGTTTTATTTGCTTTAGTAAATTTATCTGTTATCATTGATGTAAGTATTTATTGGTGAGTAAATAAAAAAATCAAATAATATAATATAAAATGAGCATTGTAAGTACAACTAGCTTCTCTAAATAGAATTACTTGGTTTCCAACACCCTTTCTGCCATTTTACTAATCTGTATCCAACTGGGACCCTGTACCTGATCTTCAATATTTCCTTTGAAGTATGCTCTCGTTGTGGGAATGCGAGAAATATCAAACATTTCCTTGAATTCTGGCTTCTTTTCAAGATCGACAATAGCCAAATTCATTTTTTCTTGATTTTGAGCTGCGAGATTCTCCAGGTCATTTTGAAGACGTGCACAGATTCCACCTCCGCATGACCTACAACGGATCACAAAGTTTTGAAAAATTAGCAAATAAAGTTGAAAGATTTTCAAATCAGTATTTTAAAACCAATTGAATACTTACGGCTTTGTAAAGTAGACTAATACCGGGCGCTTTTGATTTTTGAGTACAGCAATGTCAAAAACTTGCTTTGTAGTAATCTCAAATACATTTACTCTGCCTTCAGAAAAATCGCATACCGAGAGAAATGCGACGAGAACAACGGTTAATACTCTAACTGCCATTATGAATAAATTTTCTTTATTTTTGCAAAAATACACAATGCACTTCTGAAGGCTACAAAACGAATGAATATCGTATCAAGATCACCTTTCCTTTTATATCAATTTCTTAAAGTGACACCTGGAACTCCTTCAAACTTTTATTTTTACAAAGCAAAGTGCGCATTTGTATTGCAATTCAGAGAATAAAGACAGATACCTAAAATATCAGCAAGCCATTATTATTTTGCCTCGTGTCAAACAATTCCTGCTGTTTTCAGTACAAAGACAAGTTCAAGTAAGTATTAAAGGAACTTGTCCTGCCAGACAAAATTCATGAGTTCAAGGGAAGCCAAATTACACTAACTCACATAGAAAAGTAGCTTCACACGTGGACTTAATGTGCATTTTGGCTTCAAATCATCTATAATTATTAATAAGATGACCATTTTATATTTATAATAGCAGCATCAGTAGCCTCAAGTAATTATAGGTTAGAGTGTTTCTTTATTAACTCGCCAGCAAATTCAATTAGTAATTATTATAAAAATTATGAATGAGATGCTCAACAAGTCGTGCTTCCAAATCACATCTACTCATAAAACAGGTCGACAAGTAATAACATGTTGTTCCGGCTGCGTATTAACATTGTGTATGCTGTATTATATGCATTTTTTTATTTTATCATGAATCACGTCTGGATGACAGTAATGGGATATTAATGCAAAGTATTTCAGTTTTACCATCCCTTTCAAACGTTCTCATCGTCCTCGATCAGCAAAAACTCCTAATTCTACGTAGGCGCAGCTGTAACAAAGAGGGTTTAAACCGCTTTCGTCATTGTTTTAGATTTTGCATGCTATTGATTTGATTCAATAAAACATTATAATATTTTCTCTCCACTACCGTATTATTTGCGAATGACGAATGAAAATCGTCCATACATAGCAAAACTATCTTTCATACCAACGGGAAACAGCTTTCGTGTAGTATTAACTACCTATTTCATAACGTTGTATGAAGCAACTTTGGTTTCAACTCAACATTAATTCATTATTGGTTCAATTATTTGCTTACGTTTGAGGATAAATATGAAAAAAATCTAATATTTTTATTAATGAATTAAAATTATTTTTGGAACAGATAATTGTATTTGATTATATGCTGATCATAATAACAGGGTTAAGCAACGATGAAAATTATTGTTGAAAAAATTTATAAAATCAAGTTTCTAAAATTGTAAATAAATAGAGTAGGTAAAGATTAATGCTTCAGCAGGTCAACACTCCAGTAGTCACAAAATGATATGAAAAAATGGTACCGTGTGATGAAATGCGATAAATTCATTCACAGAGGAAAATGTTAAGCGCTCAATAAATCATTGCTGTATGACTGCCTTGTGCTTCTTAATTTTTTAGAGGATTGGTACGCTGAAAGAAGTGAACATTTACGACTGCATTTTTCGGTATTAAATTAAATCCTTGCATGAAGACATGATTCATGATGCAAATTGCAATAGAGGCTATTTCAGGAAAAAATTAGTAAAAATTTAGGTGTCTTACACGGACCAATGAATTTATTTTTGAATATTTACTTACCTTTCTCAATTTCAAACATGTTAAATTTATTTAAACATTATCGATGATGTAATTATTAAAAAATGTTATTAGTCATCACTGAGCAGGTTTTCGGCCACCATTTTCATGAATAGGCAACACCTATGTAAGTGTCAAAAAAATTTCAAATAAGATTGCCAATATCTACTGCACACTTGTTCGGAAATGTTATTCTCCTGCCTGTGTGTCACAGCGTGAGGTCTCCAAAATGTCCAGTTCTAGTATGTATTTTTATTTTGCCTTAGGTATCCTATAGAAATAATAATTACCTTCATTATCATATTATATCACCTTCATTATGGTGACTATTACATTCCATAAATCCTGTACATCCAAATATTGCATATCTGTCTGTACTGTATATCACATAGTTGGCCATAAGGACAATTGAAATGACATTTAATGAAATGAAAAACATTTATTTGCTTAAATACCAAAATATTAGGCCTTGCTTTATTTTTAAAAAAATATGATAATGATATGCACCTTTAAACTCTAAAATAAAAATCTCAACTTTCATTTCCCACCTGCAGTTCTATTAAATACTGACATAAAAGCTTGTTAGCGTGAATAACAGTCGACATTTACACATGAAAGCTTGGTGAAACAGGTGCAACTGAACAAGGGACGCCGTCAAGCGGTTAACGCTATCAGAAAAACTGCTGAAACATTTTGCTGTTTAGGATATTCATACCTATAAAAGTACAACATGAAGAATTTACCACTTGTGGTAGTAATTGTTGTTGTGATTTTAGAAACTCATGTAAGACTCCACATTCTGTATTGTAGGATTATAGTTCTGGATAAAATTGGCTTTGTTCAAACTAGTGAAGAGATCTTCTAGTTATAGTGTTTTTATCTCCGTGTATTCATTCTACCTTTACAGGACCTATTAGTATCTGGCCAAGGAAAAGAAAAAAGTTGTCGCTCAGTGGTTCAAGATTTGACAAAAATGCAGTTGGGAGGAATTAGCACTTGTACTAAAGCAATGAAGTTCAAAAATGGGAAGGATAAATCAAAAAAGATGAATGTAATTTTATTGCTTGCGTAGAATATTAGCTGCAACATACATACATCTATTGAAGATTTAAATTGAAAATGTAAGAAAGGCTCAGCAAAAATTTTGTTTTTACTTTCAGTGCATTTTGAGATGTGTCATGATAAATGTGGGAATAGTACGTGGCATTTTATAACACATAATCTAATTTAAATGACGAAAGATTTTCAACAATCGAAAGCAAGAGAATCTCATTATTTTTTATGTATGTTCTTTAGTTAAAGGACGATGGTCAAGTTATTCAAGGGGACAGTGTTGGTGAATTTATTGGCAAGTTTTTCCCTCCATCCTTAGTAGAACAAGCAAATCGTACCTTTTTTCCCTGTCTTGACATTGGAAGTAAGAATTAATTCCAGGAAAAAGGAACTTGTTTAAATCAATGTTTTTGCATCTAATAATGATGCATCGTAGCCCGACTCTGGGTGATTATAAAAGTTATAAATTCTTTTTTTTTAGTTCAAACACAATTTAAAACACTTGAGGAAGATGAGTTTTGCACCACCTACGATCCATTCGTGAAATGCTTACTGGGCAACTTACCTACTGTATGACCTAGCTAATTTGTGTACATGATGCCTATTAATTTAGAAAAAACGTTGATTGGTATGCCTCAGTAATTTTTGTTTTTGCTTTACAGTTATGTGGCTGAGGTGTCCAGAATTCATACTCTCAAGACGGCAACTGTATTACATTATATGAAAGTGTACCAGATGCAATGAAATGCTTTACGTATTTATGTTTTATGTAACTGACAATGTATTTTATAATTATTATTGTTATACGCTGCTAATAAATAAAGGCATTGAGAAAATAAACTAGTGTACAGAAACCACTTATGACATTATACGGAATAAATCCAACCAAAGGAAACAAACAATTCCATACTAATTTTGACTTCACAAATTTTCGAAATGTTGGCACAACGGCTCCAACTGTTTTTTGACTTTTTTGTTTTACGCATAAATTTTGTTTGTTTCAGAAAATTTTAATTTTATTTTTTTATCCACAAGTACTTTTCACATTTTGTACTTTCTTCTTACCAGAAGCACAAAATGAAACTAAAAGCTTTTCATACCACGGACTTTGCACTGTGTTTCAGGATGCCCCCAAAAGTAAATATTGTTAATTTTACAGTCAATGCTCTGAATTCCCTCAAACTTTTCTGTGATTTATTATTCCAATCCAATCTTTTTTTCATATTTTCCGAGTTTAGAGCTGCATATTATAACTAATATTTTAGAGACTGTAGAATGGATGAAATCACAGATGTGTCAAACTGTAAAAAGTGCATTTCACCTCAATTTTTCGTTTTTACAAACTGCTAACGTATGTGTACCCATCACTTCGAATTCCATTCACGTCAGATGTTTGAAAAACTAACTTTTTTTTGCTATTTGAGGTTTTAATGTACTCCGCTCAAAAATGAAATGGTAGGCAAATCGATATAGTGTAAAATTTATATGTTAATGTACAATAATTCTATACCTTTTGGCTTTATTCTCCTTTGTTGGAATCAGAAATTTAAGAATTCACCGTCTTGATGTTGAGGTTGATGTTCTGGTGTGATGCTTCTGCTTAGTTGTACTGATAAACTGTTCTTTCAACTTGTATTGATTTGTGTTTGTACGTTATTATCTTTATACTGATGTAACATTTTGCAAAAAAATATTCACCGTTCACATTTCTTCATCACCCCAAGAGCCAACGCTTGACAAAATATATTTCCTCCTGTAAAAGAGTTGCGTATTAAAATTTTGTTGTAATAGTTTTAATGCAATTTCAATACGGCCAAACTCGCCCAAAACGTTAAATACAATCATTAGTGCTCATAGCCATAAACAGTCTGCAATCAAACATTGAAAACTACCATAAAACTGCAACAAAGTTTGATTATTTTTAATTACAGGATCTAAAGATGCTTAAAGCTACAAAAAAATAATGCTTTCAAAACTGAAATAGTAATTCATAATCATTTACGAAACCAACTTCCTATCCATGCACCTTTAATCTTAAATACCCACGTCAGGCACCCAAATGTTTATTTACTGAAACAGAAAACTGATTAAAATAATTATACATGTGTGTTCATTCAAACGCATGTTCATAATTGATGCTTGCAATACCTTTGTAATCACTCTAAATTACTCGTAGGTGAAGAGTAAATTTTTGCAAACTTATAAATAGACCTGACTTGCCTGACAAAAAAAATATTGTCAAAGGACTTGAAATGACAAGGTCTTGTATAGAGTCATACTCATGCCCAACGTTTTTTGACCGAATACGGATTGAAAGATTTGGCGACCATGAAATTGCTACCAGCAGTGCTTGTACTTTTCATTGTTCTCTTTGAAATTCACGTAAGTTTGAAACAGTTAGCATTTTAAAAAACAAACGTTCCACCCCGGGCAGCAGTAAAACAATATTATCTTTGCAGCACTTGGTTCTAAGTGCAGTACCAGAAAAGAGTTGCCGAGCTATGATTCAAGACATTACAAAACTTCAATTGCAGCTCGTGGCGCAATGTGCAAAGACAATGAAGTTCAAAAATGGGAAGGAAAAGTCGAAAAAGCAGAACGTATTATTTCTAAATATTTTTTTATGATCCGAAAATAACTTTAGTTTTTTTTAATTCCAAAGAAAATTAAATATAATTTTTAGTGTATTTTGAGATGCGCAATGGTCAGAGCTGAACTCACAGATTCAAACGGTCAAGTTTCTCTAGAGTCTGTTGACTTTCTCTTAAACAAATTTTGTCCACCTTCAATGATTGAAAAAACCAATAAGACTTTTTTCCCATGTATGGAAATGGGAAGTAAGTCTGCAGCATTATATTAAGTACCTGTATTTAGCTTATACTGCTTCTAATACACTTGCACGCAGAGGCAATAATTTATTTTATACAATTTCAGTGAATGAAGCATTCAAGACACCGGAAGAAGATCCCTTCTGTGAATCATACGATGCATTCATTAAATGCTTCATGTCGAAAGCACCTACTGTAAGTATATTTAATGTAATCATGTAACCTTTTTATGAAGTTGCTAAAAATATGAATTTTCTATGATGCCTACAATTTTCTTTTTTGTTTCACTAGTTATGTTCTTGATTCAATGATATACTTATTGTGACGAATGCATGTTGGCTGTTGGCATACGACGATTATAATTATAATTAAACGAATAAACATATTTGAAATTTCATTGTTACTGATATTATTATTAAAGCAAAGTAGCGTGGCAGTTTTCCCTGGAGTATTTTTTGTGGCATGAATTTTTCGTGCGCTGTGTGTTTACTTCCGTGGAGCATTAGTGCAGCAATTCTTTGCATGTATGACTGAATGTCAATGCTGAAATCTGATTAGTAAATACAAAAAACGAATAATTATTACTTTCACTGTCGAGGGTACAAAATGCCTTATTATAAAATTATTGTTTTTTAATTGGCATAAAATAGCACACAACTCACACAGTATAAAAGGAGCAGCAGGATTAATTTTCAATGCCAAAATTCAGCAAAGTTTTTGACTGATAGGAAATCACCGGCTGAACAGAAGGCTGGTTGACCAGAAACAGAAAGAGGTAGTAGCATTGTTCCGCTGGAGCATAAATACAGTCAAGATGACAAAGACACTTGAGGTTCTTTGTTTGGTTGCAGTGATTTTTACCGTAATAATTCAGGTAACTACTCCAGGCGTGCATGGCATCTATCTCATCTAGTAAAATGCATGAATTTTATCCTGTCACATTGACGTCCTTCTGGGGCAATCGTGCTCAGAGTTTATTCAAAAACAGTTGGTTATAAAACAACCTTTTGTACATAGGAAAGTGATCAAGCGCCTCCAGAAAAAAGCTGCAGGGCGGTGGCAGCAGATTTTACAAAACGACAAATTCAGGGCATATCAAAGTGTACCAAATCAATGAAGTTTAAAAATGGAAAGGACAAATCCAAGAAAATGAACGTGAGTAAATGAGTTTTCCAAATTGTCTAATCATGTCGTAGATTTATGTAATGAGATGAAATACTTGTTGCGCACTCGAAAGAGAGTAAAAAGTTGATTTGATCACGATAATTCTGAAAATTTGTGATCTGATTGTAGTGCATTCTTCGGTGTGTGATGATAGCTGAGAAGCTTTTCGGAGAGGATGGTCAGGTAACAGTGGATCAGTACAATGAATTTGTAGAAACCGAGTTTCCGTTATCTATGCAGCAACAGTTTAATGGAACGTTCTGGAGCTGCATGCAAATTGGATGTGAGGATATAAACATGATTACTATAATTTGCCAGGAATGGTTTTTAATGAATGATGATGTTAAATTGCTAATGATGATTTAATATGAGCAGTTAGAGGTTTCAAAACCTTGCAGGAGGATGAATATTGTACAACGTACGATCCCTTTATAAAGTGTTTGATGGGCACTGTTCCAGGGGTAACATAAGACTCGCTTTACAAACAAAACGTTCATGCAAGATTTTCCGTATGATAATCTAACTTACTAAACTATTTTTATAATCTGTAGCTGTGTAACTGGTGATGAAAAAAGGGTACTTTGGTTTCATCCTATTCACATCAAAGGAATGAAGGGTCTAACCTTGTAAATACAAAAGAAAACTTTTAGCAAGTTAGTAGTAAAAGAAAACAATGATCTCACATTCTACACGAATGTAATTTTAATTTTACTGATGCTTCATGGGTTATCTGCTCCTTGCTTCCGCCATGTATTTTCAAATACTTTTACAATGATTGTGTTACCCGGAATGGGAACATTAATGTAGAGTGAACAATTAATAAAACTTTTCAGCATGCAAATAAACACTTTAATTTTTCAGATAATCGATTTAATATCGCATATTGATAAATCCTCTATAATTGTTACATACAGTATTTTCATCTTACAGATGAAAAATACAATATAATACACCATTTATATAATTAGATGCCAAATACTACTTTCAGGACTTGCTACAGCCCATATATTAAGCCAAGAAGCTACTTTAAAGCTATTTGAATACTGGTAAAATGATAATAAAATTATTTACATTTGTGCGCAATGAAGAAATGACTAGGACTAGCAAGCAAAACATAATGTGCACATCCTCTGTCCTCTTCTACTGTTTTCACTTTCTAATTGAAAATCTGAATGCTTGAAACCACCGGGCGATTATCAACGTCGCAAATCCTGATACTTGTAAATCTGTGAAATTTTGACAGTAGGTACACAGCACACTCCATTGAAATCTGAAATGCAAACGCAAGAAAATTATCCTGTAGACAAAATCTTCACTGTGAACTACGTATTTGTCATATTGCATTTAGCTGCTTAAAAATGAATTTTGGAATATATACCTGACTAGAGGTAATAGAGAGTTCTTCCAGGTTACACAGGTAAGATAATCCAAAGTAGCCAGTAATATCAGTGGGTAAACATGAAGTATTCTGCAAGCAAAAGCTGGAGAAAATATCTCTTGGAGAAATTTCCAAATTCAGTTTCTTCAATCCTAATAGACCAAATATAACACTCAATGAAAACACAATTTAAAAGATTGCAGTATTATTGCAAAATATTTATTTGTCAGAGCCATGTATCCTCATGTAAAGAAATACCTCGCAAATGGGCTATGCTTGGACCTGTCCGAATTCGCTCTATATCAACTTCCCCATATGCTTTATTGGAGATGATAACAGAGCATTCCTGAGATGGAATTCCAGTGAAAAGGGAATCTACATTGGAATTCCCATCGGTCATTGAAAGGTGAAGTTCAGTGAGTTCCGGCCACAACTCCCATAATAATGGAATGATTTCATCAGCTGGAGAAGCAACAATGAGGGAGAAGATGGCTAAATAAAAGTGGAAAAAAATATTTAATTTTTCTATTCATGAAGTGGGTAATTGAAATATGTCGTGTATAATGCTTATGGGTATTATTTATACAGTAGACTAATGTAGTACCTGGAAAGATCTTGGATAAACGTCTCAACTTATTCGGATCTTTCAGATTGATTGGTAACTCCAACTTTTTCAAAGTAGTACATGGTAGCCAGTTGACAGTATCAGAGAAGTAGTCACTCCAATCCAGTTCGTCCGCAAAAGCAAAAACAGAGAGCTCCTCAAGACTGGGTAAGCTCGTGGCGTAGCATATTGGTCCAAAAGCAATTTGCGAAGAGCAAATTGCAGAGCGTGTCAATTTTCTCAATCTTTTCATTGCTGGCAGTCTTATCGAGAGATTCTTTGTTCCCAGCACCTCATTCAAGGACAAAATCTCCAGAGTGTCCTTTTGCAAAGAGATTAGTTCTTCCAATGAGTTACTTTGCACATCCTCTACTAACGACTGAAAAGAAAATTCCCTCAATAGCATTCCATCACGACTCATTTCAATCAAGAGCGTGAATGCAGTCTCGCACAAACTCTCCAAATGAATCGTTTTCAGCTGCTTATAATTTCCAGATTGGTAAAGCGCAGACAAAATATTCGTGGAATAAGTATGATCCGAGTATTTCACGAAAGTCAATTTTTTCAAGTTTGTTGCCGCCTTGAAGAGATCAAATAAAAATCCAGGATGGCATTTTTGGCCCTCCTCTGTTTTAAACTGAATAGATTCTAAAAAAGGGAGCGTTGGTCCACCTAGAGAGCTGTGGACTTGATGATAGCCTGACCAATTTGGAAATAGACTGGGATGATTTGTCACAGTTTCAGGAATTCCCTGACCTTCAACAGAGAAATTCACCATGGATGGAGCCCTCATCAACAAGAGTTCCCTCAATGAACAAATGTCAATCTCATGTGGCATAAACTGAACCCTCAGAGTGTGAATGTATTGACCACACATTGTAAAAAATCTTTCCACCAGGGGATCATTCAAATTCAGGTTGAGAAGAAGGTAGTTTCCAAACGGGATTTCCTTAATACCATCCATTGTTTCCAGAAATTTTGTCAGTCTTGTCGACGGTCTACCGAAACATTTCACCAACATTTCTGCCCGCATTCTTGGTATTAAGAATTGATTCCATTGTCGACACACCAACCGACATTTTGGAATGTCACGTAGCTTAATGTGTTTAACAAGCACCTTCAATATCTTTGTTACAAAAATGGATACAAAAGAAAACTCATATTTAATGAAAGAAGATGTCATGTGAAAAAGTAGTGAAACCTTTTATCTGCGTTACATACCACTTCATTAGTCAATGGATGAATTCTGTCCCTCTGGTGTTGCCCACCCTGCTCCATTATCTACGGCCTCGCAGCAAGAACCACTGGCTTTTACTGACACTTTTTTGTTTTTGCTTAGTCAGTTAAAATTTATTTTTTCGCCTCAAGTGGTGTGACACAGTTTCAGGGTAATGAACAAGTGCAGTTTTCACCACGTCTACTTGAAGAGTGTTCCCTTTCCCTTGGAAGTATGGATATTTTCCCAAGCTGAGTACATCATAATACGTATGTTGTCTCTTGCCACAATTTGAGTTTCTTCTTTATCCTTCCTTCCTTGAGCTTTCTCTAGAAAAAACCTTCAAGGTTGTTGCGAAACATGTAGTGCGCAAGCAATGTTTTTATTTTTTTTCTTGCACTGTTGTGCACGGTGCACATTTTTGGTAGAGACATCAAAACAGAAAGTAAATCAACTTATGGTACATTCATCTTCTATTGAAGCACTCAGATAAAAATGTTGCATCTGGCTGGGATGCAAAGATCGATGAAAGATTCAGTCACGTTATCATTAACATTCTTGTTGGCCAAACCACATAGC
This sequence comes from Lepidocyrtoides sp. E14, assembly GCA_027743805.1. Taxonomy (NCBI): domain Eukaryota; kingdom Metazoa; phylum Arthropoda; class Collembola; order Entomobryomorpha; family Entomobryidae; genus Lepidocyrtoides; species Lepidocyrtoides sp. E14. The sequence goes on along the minus strand of JAHZMZ010001445.1, from coordinate 1,932 downwards.
CACCTACACATGTAGTGTTTTAGTACAATTTTTTGTGCATACCTAAATGAATAGTATACATGGTCAAATATTACATGTGTTACATTACACTTATACTCATTCAAATAGAGCATTAACAGCCTTGCACTTTCTGGTAGAGCTCTAATTCTCCCAAGTGCTCGACCCACACGCACACTTCCGACTACACGTACAACTCTCAACACACCTATTGCCCTAATAATACCATCCTTTCATCATCATTCTTATCGTTTTTATAATAGACAGGAAAAGTGGATACCATGAGGGCAACTTAAGTCGAAATAATGTCTACACTTGCTTGTGATAGAAAATTCTCTCTCCCTACTTTCACAAACTTATTGAATTAAATGATGCCTTGCACTTTGTGCTTCTTGCATAAAAGCAGTAAAATGATATTTTGTCCCAGATAATAGTTAAGCCTATATTTCACACTATTTTGGCAGCAGGCAGGTAACTAGAAATGTTCCTTCAATAATAACTTGAAATTGTAGTGACTTGTTGGTAGATGAAATCAAATAAATACCTATGTTTACAAAGTTAACAATTTCCATAAAGGAAATGGGGTGTAGTATGGTGCTTGATGATATGATAAGAAAAAAAATTTGAGCAACACTTTGCACGTGCGTAGAAAGATGTGGGTTGGTTGCGGAACAAAGAACACATTGTCATTTTTTTATTTTCGCTCTTATGTATACAAACTTTGACAGATACATCATACCGAAGAATAATTAAACTTACATGACTTTTCACCGTGTGGTAATTAAACTTTTTTCTGACAAAATAGAAATACATACATATTAAAACATAAACGTCAAAAGTTACACAGTCTGTACTGCTGCTCCACCACTGCTAATGCTAACTCCAATGCGCAGTTTTCTACCCATTGCTCTCAGTTCTCCGTATTTTTTGTCTGCTTGATCTATTTGATAGTGTACAGTTTGTCGATAAAACACCATACTAAAAATACACAATAGTAAAAGAACTGGAACCATGATGCTTGTGATGCAAATTGCAGGTATCATTTTAAACTTAATCCATGACAGTAACACTACATCAAGTATGAATAAGCAGATGCTGACAGTATTGGCGAGAAACCAAGCAAGGTCAATATACCAGACAAGATCATCATGAGGAGAATCCTTGGCCAGGTTGACAGAGTTGAGTTTTGTCACTGCGTCGATATGCGGAAGAAGACATGTTGCGATAAGAATAGAAAACATTGTGGTGGACACAAGACACGCAGTCGTTACAGTAAATGCAGTTAGCAGTAAATCACTTTCCGTTTTGGACACGTCGAGTTCCACAGTGGCTACCTGAATGAAATATAGGAAAATGAGATGATGACTTTTTATGGAGCAGCATTGGGCATATATGACACTTTTGGTGACAGACAAGAACACCATACATATCACTTTGTGCTACTTTATCAGCATTAAAGCGTCTTCATTTCTTACCACACTGAAGCCTGCCATCAGCGCAGCCATCTCTGTGACACCCTTCAGCTTGGCTTTACTCAGTTGAAGCCGTCTCCATATTAGATAATTGACAGCTTCAATTTCCGCGGGGACCGGGTTTTCCTCTTCTATTTCGAGTGCGGGTTGATCTGGGATATAGACTCTTCCGTAGTCTCTAATTTCTTGAGCGTCATACATTCTTAGGAACTATTTAAAAACAGGATTTCTCACGACTAATTATTAGCACTGTGAATGAATACGTTAACTGATTAGTTTTATGTTATCAAGAATTCAAATTTCACGGGCATTGCCCAACAAAATATAATCGCCATTGTCTTTTATGTTTTTCAAATTGTCATTTTCCGCTACTACTACTTTGTATCCGACCGAGTGTATCCCATTTTTGATATATATTTTCATATCTCAATAATAATACAATCAATGTTAAATGACACCACAG
>JAHZMZ010001444.1:0-27400 GCA_027743805.1 Lepidocyrtoides sp. E14 | reverse complement strand
AATATTATGCAAAGTTTTTTTCCCCTCTCCTAAAGATACGTTTTTGATGCATCCAAACCATAAAATTGGCAATATTATTACTTTGTCATTGCTGTCATTGAGAATTCTACGAAGCATTGGCATAACTGGTTTTAACATGGATGTTTATACTTATGGCATCCGCTTCGATTCGCATGGAGGGATTTTCTAAAACATTTCTAAGAAAGAATAGCTTTTGGATTGGATTATGTTTAACGATTAGAGTTTTAAAATATCAAACCAATGACGCATTAAATTTTTAAAAATCAGCTTTAAAAGGTATCATGTAGACGTCGCTGAAGATCAAAGAGCTGCCAAATTAATTAGGCTGCTGTTCATGCTCATCACATGAAAACTGAAATGTTCAGGTAAAATACACATGAAAATCAAGTAAAATCCAAATGTAAAAAATGAACGCGAAATTGAACGACTTTAACTTTCCGTTTTGTTGAGGTAAAACTTTTCAAAACTATGAATTGTGCAACAGACAGACAGACAAACATGGTAAACTCGATACTTTGATGGAAGTACATGTAATTTTGTAGGTTTAATCCGGTCATTATTTTTACATTCTCGTCCTCTACAAACGTGCCTGATGAAGAGGATACCATAATATTCTGTTAGATAATGTATGTATACCGTTTGAAAATCGGTATTTCTTCTTCTTGTATGACATTCACACGTAAATAGATAATAACCATCCGGATTCATCGTCCGCTCATTGGAGTGGAACGCGGATATTTGTTTAGTACATGATATGCCAATAGTACAATACATTGATTCTTTGAGCTAACTAACATGTTCAAAAATAAACAAATGTTCAAATTTGAGTTGTGTATTTTTACAATAAACGGGGCCGCTTTGATGTCGATTTTTCTCAACAACCTGCCGTAAAAGACATTGGTTCTTGGTACTTATTAAATTTGATCAATGTGAAGCATAATATATTGCTTCTTTTATCTCTACTAAAAAAATCCTTAGCATTTAAAAACAATATAAACTTGATTATAAACCTATTTATTAATAAAACTCTCAGTGAAACAAAAATTAATGTATTGACAGTCATACCTTGATTTGACAAAAAATGTGGTACGCTGACACGTATATTTTGTACTTTTGGATGCAAAACACGTAAATTAAGACATTCCACACCCTTCTTGCCCGAATTTAAATAGCAGACCGTAAATCAAAAACAAATCTTTCAGGTTGGGATGATTGATAGAGGCGATAGAATGCTGAACCTAAAAAAAGTGTGTACATTTGCATAATATATTTACAAGTGTGTGTAACCTGTCCTTACATCACTAATAAAGATGTGCGTATTTGCTGATTTGACATGTGTAACAATATTTTTATCAACTTGCGAATATATATACCAATAATATTCATATTCATATTGGTATGTAGTATGCACATATCACTTATCAGTAATGATAGTACAACAAAGTGCAAACAAAATCATGGAGCTAGTTAAAATATTACTTCAAGTAATAATCAAGGTTAGCAGCAGCAACAAGTTGTCGAGTACAAAATAAAAAATCTTACAAAAGATTGGTGACGACAACTAGTAGGACGATGAATTTCATCTATTTTTATCGATTTGACAGTCTTCCTTTTAGGCAAACCCAAATGTATGTACCTATGTGGGTATTATGAGATTTCAACTAGTCTTCTCGCCTTGTTGATCGATGATGATCATTGTGATATTAATCATTGCTTCATCTTCGTCATTACTGCTGATCCTGTGAGTCCGTCCCTGTGTGCAAAAGTCGTAAAATTATCTGGATCTAGAACCCGGATATTGAGATTCACTTGGATTGTTTGCAAAGATAGGTTGTATTGTGGAGCAGTATATCCTTGAAACTGATCTAGCTGTTATGTAAGCACTTGAAAGCTGTACAAAAGTAGCACAATTTGTTAACATGCAAATAATCTCAGCAATGAAAATATTTCTAAAATATCGACAAATGAGATACAATATTTACTACATAATCATAATGATGCTGCAAATATTGACTATTTACCTCCACTTGACGTTGCATTAAATTAAATGTTGGTGAGCAGAGGTTTATTTTTGGCAACAATGTTGAAAATTGCATAATGATTATTTTGCAATTTGAAAAAAGGTGGATGACGGGGCTGACGCCAAGGACAGCATAACAGACAGTTGCACTGATCTAATTGAACTCCTTGAATAACACTATTTTGCATATTACAAGCCTATGTAATGAAAGTAGATGTACTAATTGTATAATGGGAGATGGGAACGGCTTCATCAAATGCAGACTAAACAACGTGTTAACTCATGAGCTGGAAACTCCTGTTTACTTCTTTTTTAATCTTGTGTCCATAAGAGAAAAAAATGATACATACTAACCGATTCCAGTTATAGCTTTGAATTTGTGTAAATAAAAAATAAATACATAAACATCAACACTCACTTTATTCAAAATTTATCTTGATACAATCCGTAAAAATGCCAGTTGGTCAGTAGTTGTCAGTCAGTTTGAAAGCGTTTTGTTTTCTCTGTTCGTAAATTTTAATATATTTGTCCGCCTACATAATGGTAGTTAACTTTTTCTCTGTCCTGTGTTCTTTGCCCACGTTGCGTGGTAGTTTATGTGTGTAATATACCTATAATATTGTTATATCTATGCGTTTAAAAATGGCTATCGAGAATCCATTTGGCCACTTTTGATTTCTCCACCAACTCCTACGTTAGTAATATAGTCTTGTCAAGGCGAGTAGTCATAATACTCTGTATTATCAAACGGTAAGTAGGAAAGCAGAATACAAGTCGTTGTAAGGCGAATGCTAGTAAGTGGCATTTCCATTATTCCCGTCTGAAACCTGAAGAATTGATTTTGAAAACCAGTTTTACCAACTTGGATATGTCATTATTTGTCACATGTATGCTACTATATTCAATAATATGATATTATGTATTGTATTTCTATTGTTCTTGTGACTAATGCATACATCATTTCCTACTTGACACATGTCATCCTTAGATTGTGTTGCGACGACGGCCAAACATCATTCAAGTCGCCTGGTCCTTCTACTGAGGATGTTGCATTGTGTCACAATGCTAGCTTTTTTGGTGTTCCTTGTAAACGACACAGATAAGTTGAAGTAGACATAGACAAAAGCACGATAAATTGATAACCATTGCCAGTTTTGTTGAACCATAATGCTTTCATTTCGTCATATTGGTCATCTGAAAAGTTGTTCCACTTTAGACACAAGCTAAAATCCCAATTTTTGTCTACCTAGTTTAGTTTGTTTATGTACAACAGTTTTCGACTTCTATCGCGGCGTGCCTAATACTAATACCTACACTTCAAAAAATGTGTCATTATAAGAACCATCTCATTTTAAGTAGACTGGTACACCTTCTGTGGTGACGACGGCCGGAGTGTACTAGTTATTGAAATATATGCGTACATGTACCCATGTAAATACATAAAATCTAAGCGTGAATCATCATTATCAATTAATAAGAGAGAAAGTTACTTGACCAGTAGGTCATAGTCATGTTACGCTTCATATGATGACATCAAGATTCATCATTTCTACAATGAGAAAAGTAATCAGGAAAGATTGTGTCTCAAGAAAACATTTTCAGAACCAATAAAGAGACATTTACAAAATCATTTAATGTAAACTACACATTTTTCAATCAATCTTTAATACTGAACCAACGTTCATTCCATTTTTCATTGTACAAAATCCATTTTTTTTGTACGAAATGTATTATGTACACATGGTATACAGTATGCAGCCATCCATTCCATAAAATGTATGCATCATAGCATAAAGCGGAAATAACTGTTTTCTTTGTCATATAGACAGCTTCTATTTAAACTTGTTTTAAGAATAATTTACGATTTACGAACAGTATTAAACAAATGATACTTTGATCCACTGGTGCCAGCAGTGTTTAGTCATGGTATAGTTAATGAATAGCGACAAGCAAAACTGGGTGCCACAATCGACAGGAGGATTCTTCACTAGGCTAATGATTGAGTTGCTGCTTTTGCAATTTGGCATACAGCAATCTGCAACTGTATCACGCATATAAAATACAAAATAATTGTCAATCAAAATCAAACTTTTCTCGCCAAATTCATCATTGTCTAGCATGCATAATATTTTTTTTTTGCTCAAATGTCAAAAATGCTACTGCAACATACATTGCTGAAAGGACACTGAAATTCTCTTCCAAAGTTTAGCCAGGAAGAATTAAAGGCCAAAAGGACGAGGCAAAAACGTGCCCTCTGAACAGCAAAGAAAAAGCTTTTCAGAGTAAATTTCGTAGAAGTGACTTGCAGGCAAAAAGTATTTGCTGCAAAGGATTTCAATATACGAGGTAGCCGTCTCATGGGAGTAAAAAACTACCATTTTCACACTCCTCCATTGCGATAAAATGACCAAAATTGGAAAGTAGAAGTTATGGATATGGATAGACGGACAAGCTTACAAGCTACTCGAGCTTGTAAAAATCAATTCAGTTTCAAATTCGAACCATGTAATAATATATCAATGAAAACCTTTTTGGTAAAATTGCTCTTAATTCTGCAAAAATCGAGGAAACTAGCCCAACCTGTTGTGCTAGGTATTTGATGTTTTCAGCCCAGCAAAATTAATACGTTATTGATGCCAAAAACACTGAAGTTGCGCTGTATCAAGTTTTAAGTAGTCGCAAGTTTTGGTAAGATGCACTTTAACAAATTCAATCTGTTGGCTGGTAGCTTCTTTCTATGCTTTAAGGAAATGAAGTATGGGCGGAATTAATATCGAGGCTTATCTTTTTCTACCTATTTTATTTTTTATGAATGAATCAAAAGTTTTAGGGCAAAATCAATAAAGTTTGGAGTCTTCCGCTGGGTGAAACAGTCTGATGAATAGAATATAAAGTTTAGAATTTCTTCGTGGTAGCAATGCATATAATGACTTTTTATGATCAAAGCTAAAGGCATTATAAGAACGATGCTACCGTTCAAAGCATGCTACTGGTATTCTTATCTCATTCATTGACCAACTTTTTAGCTTCTAGCAGACTCAATATTATTATGCATAACATAATTTTCTAGTGTACACGTAACACTGATATTCGTGATAAAAACTGAATTATACACCTTCTACTTTTTCATCTCAAAGTAGTAAAACAAGACGACATCGACATGTAATTAATTAATGCACTTGTTAGATCCATACTAGATTAGATTGCCAAAATCTGAATATGAAAATTTCTGTTCCGTGCGTCCAACGACACTTTTTTCTAATTATGTATCTGTACATGTATCACTTTGTAAAGAAGAAGCAAAGGGAAGTCAAATATTTACCCATTTGCATTATGTATTTGGTGTAACCTGTACTCATTCAAAAATGAGTTGAAAGGGAACTCTCTAGTTCTTCTCTTTGCATCAGCGAATTCCATTGCGCAATCTATTTTAATTACTTTGATGATGATTGTAACATGTTTTTAAAAAGTTTTGGCTCATCTTTTCTCATGAAATGAAAATTATGTAAACTTTTGAGTTTTTTGCAAGCATTTTTATGTTGTGTTGATGTTGATGCTTCCAAATATAATATGAATGTGTACCGAAACGAATTTGCCGTCCATGAGTCTGTCAATGTCCTTTGGCGTGTTTATAACTTCATGAAGAGAGATGTTTTCGTGCACTAATATTGCTTCTGTAGATTTATTTCAAAACTATTGTTTTTTTCTTCGTATAAAGTTATCAATAGATGTTCATGCTCGTTTATTCATGCATGTATATATTTTATATATTTCCTATGTCAACGTATGCAAATACATATATATGTGCACAAGGAACACTATTGATTGACACTGTTTTGACCAAATAATGGTAAAGGTACAACAATAGAGGAATCTATTGTAAATTTGTATAAAGGGAAGTATTTTTTTCGGTCAAAACTGCTGCTTCAATTAATTACATGGAAGTACAAAAAATTTTCAAAGAAATCGGCCTACTACGCTGGTCAGAATTTGCAATGCTCTGATTTTATCGTTGATGAATCAACTTACAACTGTTGCAAGCTTCCTTTTACATTTTTTCTTTGTAGATTATGTCTCTTATAACAAGCAGTGCAGTGTCATTTCAATAAGAACGTTTGTTTGCGTGTTAGTAATTTTTCTGATTGAATGATTAAATTACAAGTCAAAATACGAGTGCATTAATGAGGAAAAGTGGAAAATATTAAATGCAAGATAACATCTAATCCAACTACTCAAGCAAACAATCTAGTTGCCGCGCCATAATTAAGTTGTGCTATTTACTCCAGTTGTACAAAGTGCCGTCCCCTTTTGCCTGTGATACATAATTTTACCTCTCCGACAAACACTCGTGATTGGATGGGTCACGTAAAATCGTGAGGTCTTCATAAACTAACGAGTTAATTTGCTCAAAAAGAAAAAGGGTCTAAATTAAAAGAAATGATAGTGCAAACTTCAACAATGATTTAGAAGTTTATAAAAACTATACTCTTCAACCTACCAGTAAGTGTATGTCAAATTTTGTCGGAAGTAACTATAATTTCTAGAAAGCCAAAATCTATCCTCCACTAATAAAATACTACTTACGCAGAATGGTTACATGAATTCAAAATTTGTCAGGTATAAAATAATTGAATGGTTACAAAGAAACCTTGAGTGAGAAGTCAAAAACTAGTAATGAAACAAATTCCAACCGTTCAAAACCAAGATCTAACGTAATTCTCCTCACTTTGTCTCATTGTATCTGTACTTGTAGTTGCCAAATCGAACTATGCTGTAAAAGTCGACAAGGAAATGAATTTATAACACCATGCCCATGCCGTGATAATAGTTTGTATGTACCTATACAAGTTCTAGGTACTACAGCAAACTGGTCAAATTATCAGATGAAAACTGACAGTAACTTTTGCTGGTTTGTTTTTGCTATGTTTGTTTAGTTGATGTAAAGCTGTGAAAAACCGCTTCACGTAGGATGACAAGGAACATAAAGAATAGAAGACAACAATCTCTATTTTTATATCAGAATTTGTTGAGTACCTTATTATTTTGTGGCAAACATGACACAAGAAAGATTCATCCTCGTAATAAGCTCAGTAGTAGCTAAATTTCATGAAATTAAATAGCGATATAAGTAGTACAAAATTATATTTTCATTTGTTTTGTGAATGTCACAAGTCACCCATAAATAATTTCCACTAATAAGATTTTGTATTGCAGTGTCGCCATAATTTTCTCTGCCTATTGTCTTTATTCAGCTCTCAGCTATTTGTGCTACTTAATACTGGAAATAAATGTACAGTTTCCGCCATTCTTCGTGTAACAGTTGATAAAGTAGATAAAGTACTCATAAGTTTAATACTTTGGCTAAGAACTTGTTAGTTAGAAGTCAATACCAGACCAACCAACCATTAGAAAAGCAGCTTGTTATTTTAATTTTTTAAATTTAAACGTAATAATGATCTAAAATTGCACAATTGGTACGATGCATGCATGTATGCATGCAGTGTTCCAAGCAGTATGTATAAACATTCTTTAGCTTTTCGTCTAGTCTAGTATTACAGTGGTTCTTAACATTCGGCATTCATGTATTTTTTTTCTGAAATGTTGCGTGTAAGTAGCTATATGATTACGTACTACGTACGGTAGTTATCCATAGTTGCATGCATGCGACCAAATACAAATCTGAGTGCAATGGTTTTAAATTTTGAATCCATGTGGTTATATGCATTATTAGGTAGCTGCTGCACTGTTCTTTTTTCTCCAAAAGTTCAATTTAATGGCAATAATGACTTTCTCTGGTTTTATGCATGCTTAAATTTGAAAACCACGGATAGAGGATTTGCTGACTGCAACAGTGTAACTTGTAATGCGCAGGCCTTTTGTAGGATTAGCATGCGTGCTTCTTCATCATAGGGAAGGATAAGGGCTCATGAATCATAAAAGAAGCTGAAGAAATTGAAACAAAATTAAATCTTTTTTTTCCTATAACGTTGACTGACCCTAAAATACAATGTTGAGCCGTTGAGGTTATGTACCCATGTACTACTGTATATTATACTGTATGCATGTATTATACTATGACTTTAAATCGTATAATTTATGAGTTTGGCCACCTGGCTGGAGTACTCCAAACGAATCCGACGTAATAAATCAACGACTTTATTACTCATGAATCGTTTCTGCTCGCTATTGTGTTTTCTTTTAAAGTTTTTAGAAATAACAATGAAGAGTCCCACAGGCTTAAGATAAGCGTACAGCGTACACAATAGGTATTAGATATATTCACTATATGTGTACGCTCGCATGTTATGTTGTGTTTTCTTATATTATGTAGGTAGTTACATATTTTCTCATTAAATGTAAATGTGCACCCAACATAACTTGACATATTATGGGAGTTGGAAAGCCAATATCAAGCGGTAAATTGGAGTAAAGTGTCATGTAAATTCCAAAACTGACATGTTTACATCCGTGAAAAGAGCTTAAAAATTAAATACTTCTTGAATCGGAAGTTTGGGTTTTAATAAAATTCAACTTTTGTGTCATGTACATCTGTTGGATGAAACTGATATTGCTAGCTTAAATAAACAAATTATTACATACATATTTTCTGAAGCAATATTAATAAATTCTACTCTACCTGACATTTTAACAAACAAGTTAAAAATTTAGCAAAGCTTCTTAAAATGTAGCCAATTGTACACAAGAATTAAGTACATGCTTGAAGATAATATAGTTAGTGAGCAGAGTACATGTAGTAAGAAGATTAGAAAAAATGTATTTAAAAATGATGACCTTGCCTTACTGTGCTCGCATATCAGGTCCGGAAAATGGAAACCTTAAAGAACGCATCTTTAAGTGTAAAAGAATAACTCTGCCGAATAATAATAATCTTTGTCGAATTCGTTCCTAGATACTATAAAAATACTTTAAAAATTTGTTTGTGGGGACCCGGTGACCTCTCATCATGGCTCGAAATAGGTACACACAATGTTTGATGTTTCATGTGTTACCTCAGTTGAATGAAACCCCAAAATTGTGCTTACTTCCCATTATTAATTCCCATATTGAAATTTTTATTTTTTCATTCTGTTGTACAAGATGCAATTCAAAGATTGACATTCTCCCAGACAGAGTACTTGAGTCCCAAAGATGCGTCAAGAATAATGATAATCAAGTACCTACGTGATTTTGAATATTTTGATTGCATACAGGAACAACCCCTTTCATCATGTTCTCCGCATGATTACGAATGTATTTAGCAAGCCCGCATCGTAGTTTTGTCTTCGTCAGTCAACATTACATCTCTGTGTCATTATCGCAGACAGCTACAAAAGTAAGTACCGCGACTTATAGACATGTTTTGTAAAGCTTCGTATGAGCATATTATGAGAATGTGCATAAAGTATGTATTATAAGAAGTTTACAGATAATATGAACATTTTTTTTATCATTAACTATGTAACATGTAGCTGACTACCATGTTGCATTACGCCAGCAGATTCTTTTAAAAGTTTTGTAGTAGCACGGACGCTACACCGGTAACACTTGTGTATGTTCACGTTTTTTTTACTCTACTGACCAATCTAACCTGTTAAATGGATACCATTAATTATCTTCAATCGTCATTTTCCATAATAACACTTTGATTTTTTTCTTTCTCTTTCAGACTAACAAACTGCAATCCAAACAAGTAACTCTGCATTATCTCCTCAGCTTAAATCATTTCTGATCGTTTGTGGTGTTTTTTTTTCTCAGTTTCTAATATATTGTTAGTGTAATGCACCATGCAGCTGTATATTATACCACACCGCACCGCTTTGTTGAGAATAGGATAATAAAAATATATTCGTAATTTGAATTTAACTAACTAGCTCCAACAGGTAAAATTAAAGGACTGGGCCCATACTCGCCGTGTATATCTTTTACTTATTATAATAACAAACTATATGATTGTAAAAAAAGTCTGATTCGTTCAATGTTATTCGGAAATGCGTACATCTTTTGATGCCATGTATTATCTGTCAGGTTGCTACTATGCTACTATGTTGCTCTTTTGATACTTTGATATTGATACCCAAAGAAGTTTGGTTTGTGAACGGGGGTTCATGTCAATGAAGAAAAAAGTAATTTCAGTTCTATCAAAGAATATATTTCTAAAAGGTATTCTAGCCTGGTCGGGTGGGATATAACAACAAGTGCTTACAAACTTCTGAATCAGGCACACAAGACAACTCCCTTTAATCATCATTCGTAATATAATATTCGTGTTTCATCACGAGTTTCAGCTTGATCTGTCAGTAAGTTAGTTGTACTACTACTGAACAGCATACCATGAACGTATAATAATAATAATATGTATACAAATAGGTATATTTGTAATATTTGTATAATGTGTCTTCGATTGGTTTTATAGAAAAATTCCCTATACTCCCAATCTTCTACGTAATTGATGTTTGGGAAAAATGATGCTTGTTGAATTTTGATGAGGTTTTTATTTTGGGTGATGTGAGATGGTGATAATGATGACTTGAAAAAACTAGTCATTTCAAAATTGTAAACGAAACGAACTTCGGTTTAGGTAGTTAATGAGATACAAACTTGTACAAAGGCAATGTGTACTTTTCTTTTTTGAGATTTCATGTAAATCGTCAATATCGTCAGCAAGATATCTTCACAAACTCATATTCATCAATGCATCCCTTGAAAAATAACAATACGGTGATGATTATGATGATGATGATGATGATGCATCAACGGAGCTTTTCACAGGTAACAGAACAGCATATAATATTTTGATTTTTACCAATTCAATAGTCATACCCTTTGGCTATATGAACTAAAGTGCAGATTTAATAAAAATAGCTTGTTTTAAAGGCCACTATTATCCGAGTAAAATTATACTGGTCTCATGGTGCTTATTATTATTGTACATGTCTAATACATATGTATGTATGGTAGAAAGAAATTGTATTAAACTTTGCTAAAAGCCATCATTATAAGCTAATGAATTGCAAATAATTTAATGATTCGTATCTGTCAATTTTCTGTACGATGAAAATTTTCTGAACCGTTAAACACAAATGAGAGTGTGTATGCAATAACGATCAAAACACATTTATGTATTTTGCTCACTCTATGAACCTCTTTACTTTTGCAGAGAGTTTAATGTGTTACAGTAAGCCAAAGGTAAGTAATCTTTTTTAAAGAAAAGCAATTATTATTTATGCGTTACAATGAAAGTTGTTTGTAGGTTAGTGGGTGCATCATCGAAGACGACGACAACGTCGAGGACGAAGAGCATAACAACTAAGGAAGGATGGACGACAGGCCGGACGTTGCTCGTTTTAATGCCTCAGGTACAAGTAATTGTTTGTACTTTTTTCTGAATATTTGTTATTACCTTGTGATATGTACACACTTGTATATGTACACGTTTACTACAACAGCAATTGAATGCAATGCAGGAGCACATCAACAAACTAGAAAAGTTAGACTATTAAATCCGGTATTTATTAAGATGAACAAAAATGACCATCAAAAAAGTGCCTTGTCCCTTTTACGTATATATACGTTATAATATTTAATATATTGCGATATTCCGTATTTGAAAACAAGTACGGTCGTAAAACTCCAAGGCTGGTTTTATATGAGCTTGCTCACATACCTGTAGTAATCCAAAAGTTCTTTTGTCAGACAGCAGAATTGAAAAGCTGAGTGTGAAAGCGATGCCTGTACAACTTCATCCTTTCCTTTATTCCCTCATGATTTATATGAATTGATTTTGCGTGAATAGTAAACTACATTTAAAATCTCATTTACTACCTGTTCGTTTTAAATTTTACTCTAGCCATCATCTCTATTGCTTTTTCTGTACTTTAGATACGCGCAAGTGCTAATACTTCTGTTTTCGTCCCTTCTTTGCTTGGTTGAACCAAAACTCTTTTCTTAAAAGTATAACAAATTTCAATGTCATTATCTGGGAAGATGGAAGGTAAGAAGACCTTATTTGTAAGTGGGAGCAGAAGAGCTTTAAAGTGAGAACTTTTTCGGTAAAACATGGAATGAATGAGCACTCTATTTTTTATCTACTGTACATTTTTTAGATTATTTTTTGTGAGTAAAATGCATGTACTACATCTTATTGAATTGAATGAGCATATTGGTAGTTCCTAAAGATTTACCCAAACACTTTTAACCAAGCACACACGTGTAATTACAGCATGAATATCTGCTAGACAATAAGTCATCATGTGAAACTGGCCATTTCACATGGAACCAAAATCGTTTTTAATTACATATTTCGAAAGGCTGCAAATAGGACATGGTTTGTGTACACCAAAGTTCTTTCACTTATTGACACAAAAAATGGCAATGTACTCAAAAAGGTGCTAAACGAAAGATTAAAAATACGTCAACGGACATGATTTTCTTCCTCCTTCTATAGAAGCGTTTATGTAGTGGTGAAGGAGTCAATAATACCATTCACTCATTTTTATAACGTAAAATGGTAAACATTTTGTACGAAACCTGCGAGCAAGATGGCATGTACAAAAAGGCTTTTGTAGATGTAGTGCTTCGCTTGCAAAAAAATAAATAATTGTCGACTGCACAAAGTAGATTTGGCAGCCCCAAACTTTGCCCATTATTACATCTACTTATTATTGAACAGCTTCTGTAAAACTTTTAACATTTAACAAGTGTGTAGATACAAAATAATGTATATTTTTTTAAAACTGTGCGACTTTAATAACAGCTTCATCATGCATCATATATATCCGTCTCTTGATTTCAACTAATATTTCCTTCAGAAGAAATAATATTAATAGTGTCGATGTAGAAGAAGTCATGTCGTGCATGAACAAAAACGATAAGCACGCAATGGCACATCCATTATCCCCCCATAGTTCAGCGTTAGATAGAGGCAAGTCGTTTACAACGAAACGAAACACATTTTACCAATTAAGCGTTGAATCGCATCTTGCAGGAGAAACCAACAAAGGTGTCCTTACTTCAGACTGCAGACATCTCATCTCAGAACACCTTATCATCGTTTTTTTTCTTCCTTTCGCTTTATTGAATGACGATGCACCATCATGAGAAAATGTGTTCTTTGCTGTCAGAACAGGCCCAGAACTCTTCTGACTCTTGGCGAGTGAAGAGTGTGTGCTGCTATGATGATGGCTGCATGTACAACTTTTTTCTCATTGTTATCATATAAGGTTATAAAACAGTTTAGCCTGGCCTAGCGTCCAACCATATATGTTTCGTGCATCATTTTGTTTGTGGATGTGAAGATGGTTTAACAAAAAAGTGCTTCTAACTATCATCATCCTGAAATTTTACATCAAGTGAGCTCAATCGTATATGTGAGCATCGTTGGAAGTTCACGATGAAGTAGGGAGTAACAATAACACATACTGTTTAATTACATTCACCTGCATGCAACGCTATCCTATAAGGGCAATGTAATATCCCTATTTGTTTAAAATTTTTAATAATTTTCCCAGTATGTGAGGCTAAAAAGGTGCTGCGTTTTCAAATTGTAGCATGTAATTAAACCTCTTATTGTCATTGTGAAGCATTGTTTAAAAGTATAAAAATCTACGTAATAAAAAAACAATTGCGGTCTTCAATGATATTGTTCTTCTAGCAGAAACCTGCAGTGAAGAGGGTGCGTACAACATCATATGCATTTCATTTTCCTCTTCGGTGCATATAGATTAACATTAAAGATAAAAATGTGTTTTCAATAAGTAAGTGGTCCTCACGTGAATATTCTGATGTCAGTATAAGATATCCTGACCTGACAAATATATATACTAGCTTGCATTGAAGTGACTAGTGATGTGAGCGACACTTTTTATAAATTGCGTGTGTACGTCTATCAGTGTCATTTTATCAGATCATGCAGGGATATTAAACGGCGAGTTATAAGTACCTACTTATTATAATAACGTGATTTTTAATATTTACTTCCTGTCCTTTTGTGTTCGTGTTGTAATTTTTGGTTGTGACAATGCATACTTCATATATGCTGCTGCTCTACCTTACGTCTACTCTACAGTA
Source organism: Lepidocyrtoides sp. E14 (assembly GCA_027743805.1). NCBI lineage: Eukaryota > Metazoa > Arthropoda > Collembola > Entomobryomorpha > Entomobryidae > Lepidocyrtoides > Lepidocyrtoides sp. E14. The sequence goes on along the minus strand of JAHZMZ010001444.1, from coordinate 13,293 downwards.
CAACGATTAGGTATTCAAGACTTGCTCGTAAATAATAAATAACACAGTGGAAGGTGGAAATCGAAAGTATTTTTTGGAAGATTTTTTCTTAACCCTACTATCGTGTACCATTGAAACCCTCCTGTTGAAGTTGATGTTTTCAATGCCTAGTGGGCTGGGAACAAAGGACACAAAACTAGAAAAGGAGTCTGCCCGTGTCGTGTATGAAAGAACCGAGTAAAATAATCATTTTCATGCATCTGTCTTAGAAAGTGATAAAACTTTTACAGAAGTTATTAGAGCGTGCAAAATCCTTTTTTTTAAATTTATAATAATAACAGCTCCTCAACTGCTTAGTATAATAATATACTAGCAGCACAGTGTTGTCTCCCATTTAATGGTACAAGATATAATATTATCCTTTTGCATATGTAATTTTCTTGTGTTCATGTGGATATCAATAACCCTGTGTAAAGTAAACCAAAAAGTTGTAAATGTGAACACGAAACTGCAGCAATGTCTAATATATTATGTCTTCTAATGGATAGCGAGATAATTTTAACTGTACGATGAGATACTACCACTACCATCTTTACAACAATGCTTTTGTGTGCCAAGAATTTCCATGAGGAAAACTATTTACTATCCAACCAACCTATCTTTGTGACTTTGACCTGACGCGAACCACAGATAAGAATTTTACTGTACTTTCAATCTACAAAATTACCAATCACTGTTAACCAACATTTCATTATTGTTACATGTCAGCGTAAAAATCGATTGCCAAATTATTGGCAGTAAAGAGCAGAGGAGAACAACGATATTCACAGTAAATGACAGTAAGTCGCAGTGAGAGGGATATGAATAAAAATAAGAAGCAGCAGAGAAACCTACATTTTTGTTTTGTGTATATATCTACCTACTTGTGTGTGTGAGCCGCGTGTGCATTCCCAATCCCAAGCCGAGTAAACAAAGGAAAGTTTTGTGAACTCTATACACTTTTGTAATTTGCCATGAGCTAACTAACATCATTATGTCCATCAGTCCTTATAATTAAAAGCAGAAAAGCATTTGATTTGTTATGGTTCATTAGTGTGGATAATCAAATCTTTTAAAATGTATTGTCGGCGGATGATCATAAATTGGCAGTACTATTTTTATTGTAGCAGTAGTAGTAATCAATACACAGCAGTATCTTCTATTGCAAAATTCACTACAATTCCATAGATGAAGCCATAATGTACAAATACTGACTTTTCTAGTGAGCGATAATACAATAATGGTGTAGTGTAATGCTATAGTGGCTTTTGGAAAAAACAAAACATTACTTGTTTGCTTGAAAATAAAATACAACAAAATGTCTTGGATAGAAGACCCTGGATTGACCACTTTTGGTGGCTTCAACATTTCAGAGCTTGATATTGACGAAGCATGGGTTAACGTTAGTACAACAATTACTGATGCAACGTTGTGGTTGTATGAAGTGTCTACAAATTGTCACGGAGTAAGTTAACAAGCAACATCAACATAATTTCTGGTTGCGCCAAGCTCCATAATAATGTATTATTAGTTCTTATATGTGAGTGATAAAATTGAATGTTTCAGTGTCCCTTTCAACGGAGAGAAGAAATAAAGATTGGCCAATTTAACAAATATATTGTCAGCAGTAAATTTCCTACAAAGTACAGAATACGAAGTAAAGGCAACGAAGATTATGTTCCTGAATTTCATGATGACAGAAGGTAATACATAAGAAGATAATATCTCCCAATTTGATTTTACGCATCGATGAATATGACTGCATGACATGATGATATTATGATGTAATGGAATTTTTGAAGACGTTAAGTTTGAAATGCACTTTATGCATGATAGAAAAATTGTTTCTCCTACATAATGCGCTCTAATATTCTGTTCCAATCTTGACCATACAGATGGAAGGTTTGTGATATCCAGTACAACTTTGAAGAGTTTGGAGTTTATAGTCTTAATATAGGAGGAAGTGTCAAAGATGCCACATGCTCTGTTAAAGTAGAACTGGAACCTGTTAATATTTACTATCGTAAGTTGCCTTTCAGTTCATTATGATCATGAAATACTTTAAATATTTACTATAAAAAGGGGGCATTTCTGTGTGAGGCCGGTTTGTGAGCGTACAATAATGCGATATTTATGGTGACTGGTGACTGTGAGTTGATAGTCGTGCATGGCATGAATCATGCACCTTGTTGCTGACTGGTTACTTACAGGCTGCGACTTTCTCTTTTTTTGGTACTTTAAATATTTTTTATGCAACTCTGGTGACTGTGATAGAGTCGTGCATGGCATGAATCATGCACCTTGTTGCTGACTGGTTACTTACAGGCTGCGACTTTCTCTTTTTTTGGTACTTTAAATATTTTTTATGCAACTAAGCAAGCTGAATAAGGTATTTTTTAATGTGCATTGTAATATGAAACATGACTCTTTGGCAGGTTAGGGATGTTTTCATTCTTGTTAGGTTTGGCCGCTTCAAAGTTTACCAAACTAAATTATAAATTGTAGATTGTAAAAATGAACTTTGCTGTTTTTCATAATATTCAAACAATATAGATTGGATAACTTTTTTAAAAACATGTTTGTTGCATTACTTTAAGAAGGTAAATATTTATGACTTGCACACATTATAATAAAATTTGACTTCTCATTTTGCCCACTATGCATAATGCATGCAAGTTTGAGTGCAGGGAGCTGTAGTTGAGTATACCTGCTAATGAAGGTAATAATTACATCTACAAATTACAGTTGGTAGCTGTGACTTGTTGTGTTGTGACAGGAGAGAATATAGCTAGAAAGGTGTGTGAACAATCTGCATGTAACGAAAAGATGCACCTGTGTGATGCTTACTTTATTGGATTAGTTCAAGATTCTTACGATGATTGCATGATTAACCAATTAGACAAGATTTATTACATGTTAAGAACTTGCTAAGAAATTGCTTAGAACGTCTGCTCTTGACCTGCGTTGCATAAAACTACATTAAGAAAACCGGACATCCTGGAAAGTTGTTTAAATTTATGCTCTTTCATGAACTGCGCTGCAGAGCATATTGTACGAGTACGTTCAAGCAAATCGGTCTTGGTATCGGTCTTTATCAGAAAAAGTAAAAAAAAATATAGTAAAAAAATCAAATCCATTATAGTCTATGACAAACCATGTCGTGTAATATACGTACTTTTATTTTCTTTACATTTGCAGCTCTTCTTTTAGCTTTCCTCTTTTATTTTATACTCGCTCTTATCATTTTTACCATTTCATCCAATCATGCTCGTTTCAAATCGTTATTTGCTACATCGTCGTCCAGCAAATCTTCAAAGTCTTCATCTCTGGGATCCACGGTAGAAACACACCCGGGATCCGCTGCTGTGGAACCAGTCATTTCAGCACCAATAATAACAAATGGTGGTTTGAATCGCCGCAACAACTCCATCGCTGGTAGCATAACCACATTGAATCAAAACGGAAATGGTCATTATCTGGCTCATCCATATGGACTCTCGACACACAGTGCTGTCACTGAGGTTTCCATCTCAAGTAAGCCACAATAATGCATACTTATGTAACAACACTATCATTATTACTACGCTCACTATATTTGTATACATGCATATCTCATCTTTCTTGTCAGTTTTTCCCAAATTAACTTGAAATCTGATACACAACCAACATGATACTATGCTATATCGTTTGTTAAAATCTTGCTGATGATGTGTAATGTGTAATGAGCTGTACTATTGTAGAAAGACCAACACAATTCAACTCTACGAGCATCATTCCACCTATCGTTCGTAGATTGTCGTTATATGCATTCCTCATTGAGACATAATATTATTGTCGTATATGAAAAATGAATTTTAGTCAGCATGAAATTTACCTTAGAATATATAACCACCGACCGTGTATCAGAGAACCACTTAGAAGCTCAATACTATTCCTCGGACATTAATATAATCACTAATTATCAAAATGTTAAGTTTGACTCGACTGTTATTGATCACGATCATTAATTTCGATCAAAACAAAGTTAGTATTTCAAGTACACTAGCATGCTTTGTTATACATACGATGGGGTTTATGCGACCAATATTTCAAAACGAAGGCAAGCTTGTCAACAACATGCAACCATTGAATATAACGAAAAAAATGCTACTTTCTGTGCATATTGAAATACCTGGTACACATTTAATGAAACTTCCGATATGAAGCCGAGTCATTGTTGTAGTTGTAATCAAATTCTTGCATTAAATTCTTAAATTGCTATTCAGTTTCAGTTTATACACGTATACACAGCCTTGAATGTATGGAGCAAACTGATGCATAGGTACATCGAAAGTCTTGTGGTGTAAGGAAGGACATGAATTGACAATTTCACATTTTTAGAATAAACTCATTACATCTACAAAAAACCTAAACCAATGAAAGGTTTCAGCAAAATTTATTTTTGTATTAGATTGAATTTGTTTGTATTTATTTTGCAAAGCAAAATGCAGTTCATAGCTCGTCACGTCTCTAAAGTTGTAAACTTGTACAGGACAATTTTTCTATATTGTCGTTACTTTAAAAACGCATTGTCATCTTCGTTTTCAATGCGGCCACACGGTACCCACCGATCAGAGTACATGTTGTTTAATTTCGACTATTATTTGGTCATGCTCGTCAACTAGAATAAAATGAATTCAGAATATTTTTACCTGTTATACCTGGTTTCTAAATCTATTGTACTCTCATTTCAGCAATATCATCTACCCCAACGTCAACTGTGGGAATTCAGCATTCATCTCAACTTGCCCCTAGAAGATGTAGAGAGTCTGAAAAATTTGACTCTCAATCAATTATCAGTGCCAATCCTGCCGCAAGTACATCAAATAACTACAGCAATCTTAACCACGATGAGATACAAGTGCTACCTTATCCCCAATGTCATTTGCAACAACAGCAGCAACCGCTACAAGCTCAAGCTTCCTTGCAGCAACAATCATCACAGTCACAGCCACAACAGCAATCTAGACAGCAAAGGACAAGATTAAGATCATTGGACACTTTCAGAGGGTGTGTGCCAAAAAGTTATATACATATTTATTTATTTAGTATTCAATTTTGTTACTAAATACTTTATCAACTCAGGTAACATTAATGGTTATTGCTTTGGCTAAATTGATGCGAATGCAATTCTCCACAAGATAATTAAATATAATGGAAAACGTCTTGCAATAGTAGTGCAGGCCGTTTATGCAACGTAACATATTATACAATGACACCCTTTCTATGCCCAATGCACTCCGACTTGATTTTTTAATAGTGCTGCTAGAAGGTCTTTTAACGATGATTTATTGAGCGATAGATATAGTGCTAACGGCTTCAAACAACAAATGCACTTCATAATACTGACCTTCAGGGATAGCATAGTGTGCTAGTCATACGTTTTTTTGCATTAAAACTAAGCAAAAAGAGCTTAATGAATGTAAAGCACATTGGAAAAAATGGGGAAAAAATGGAAAATTCATTTGAATTGTTATTGACAATGCAATAATCAAAGAAACTACTATGAAATCTTACATACAATGACTGCATATACCGAAAAAGAAAGTGTAGAGATGAATAGTATATAGTATGTATGTTATGTATTTAGTATTGATCTCTTTTGCAATTTATTAAAGTCCTATTCAATACTTTATAATTGACAAGATTGACGTGCAAAAAATATAGTACATAGAAAATTAAACCCTTGTTTAGAGTCATTCAAAGGACAAATTGACAAAATGAAGTGTATGAATATACTGCTTCATAAATTTCCCCTTTGAAATAGTACAAGCATATATCTATGTAAGTACCTAGGCATGCAAAAAATGCTAGCACATCGAGATTGAAACTAAAACATTGATTTTAATTGAAATATGTCATATGTAGTTTTATTTAGGTTTTGCTCAGTTTCATTTATTCTGATACGTCGTACACAATGTGGACCAATGCCCAATATTTTCAATGCATGATTTTCTGTGCCATTTCGGCAACAAAAAGTTTTCGTTGTCGGGATCGTTATCACAGTGATCACTGATCTGATCGACATCATATCACCGTACTTTATTTTTTTTATTATAAACTATTATTGACTGAGGGGATGCAGCAGGATGCAATATCAAGAAGTTTAGACTTTCATACCTGTCGCTCGCTAGACTATTTTTAAACTACATAACCTGAATGGTATATCTACTACCCACATTTTTGTATAACAAAGACAGGCACAGTGGTGGCTTGATTTGTTGGGGAAATCCAACGCTAGAGCACAATATGGCAAAATGAAATGTATGACTAATTCAAACAGCATTATGATGTCATCAATCATCAACTTAAGATTCGATTAGACTCAGCAGTGTTGGTTATTGACCACCACTTTATGAACAATATTATTTGATACCGTCACAATGAATTTTGCACTGATTGTTTTCGGATGCATACGTAGAAGCAGAAAATATATTTATTTTAAGGCTGTAATATAGACTATAAAAAGCCGCAGTCAGTCAATAATTTTTTAAATGTTTTTGCTGCTTTCTCCAGGATATGCATTGTTATCATGATATTTGTCAATGATGGAGGTGCAGGCTATTATTTCTTTGAACACGCCACGTGGGACGGACTTTATGTGGCTGATTTGGTTTTCCCCTGGTATGTCTAACCCAGGTTGCTTATACATAAAAAATACAAAAAAATATAGATTAACTGTTGACTTTTTTCTTTGAAACAGGTTTCTCTGGATCATGGGAGGTAAATCAATACATTATAGAGTAACAATATTGGATTTTCTCATTTATCTATTTTTGATATTTTTATAATTTAACTTGTATTTACTCCATGTAAAAATCTATCTATTAATGGTTTAGTGTGCATACCTGTCTCCATAAAATCACAAGTGAAACGGGGAACCTCTAGACTTCAAATTTGCAAGAAAATATTTTTCCGAGCTGTGAAACTGATAGTAATTGGAATAATATTGGGCTCTATTTGGGGACCTGTCAATGTACAAACAATGAGGATTCCTGGAGTTTTACAGAGATTCGGTGTTTGCTATTTCATTTGCTCCATTCTTGTACTTCTTTGCATGACTGTCAACTTTACAAAGCCAGAAACGGTAGGAAAACAATGAGATGCGCAAGTTACTTTTTTTCCGTGTTCACAGCAAGTTATATATACATTAACGTATTTTTTCTTGTGCAACAGAGTAAACTCCGCGCTGCATTGCAGGATGTTGAAATTATTTGGATTTCTTGGGTTTTCATTTTGTTGCTGTTGTTAGTTCATAGCATCTTAACTTTCTTTTTACCAGTCCCCGGCTGTCCAACGTAAGGACAATACAATATTAATAGTTTAATTCCACAAACATTTAAATATAAAATTCTACTCGTCCTTTTAAACTCTATTACTTCAAGACATTTTTTCATGTCTATTCAGGGGGTACTTGGGACCAGGAGGACTGGCAGATGACTCTTTATACTCAGGAATGTGTATTGGAGGAGCAACAGGTTACATTGACCGACAAGTGTTTCAGATTCAACACATCTATCAGAATCCAACAGCCAAAACTATTTACAAAGCTGATGCATTTGATCCGGAAGGGATTCTTGGGACATTAACCTCCATTTTTCAAGTGTGGCTTGGAGTTCAAACTGGCGTTACAATGCTTGTATATCCGAGAGCGTCTAGTAGGCTTAAGCGATGGGGTGCATGGGCAGTCTCGACTGGAATTTCTGGGGCAATTTTATGTGGATTTGGTCAGTCTGGTGGCTGGATTCCATTAAACAAAAACTTGTGGTAAGAAAAATAACCAATAGTTTACGCATGAAATCTCATAAGCAAACATACATTAAATATCAAAATATTTTTTTAAATACTAGGTCGCTGTCCTTTGTTCTGGTGACAAATTGTTTTGCACTCTTGCTTCTCTCCGCGTTGTATGTTACTATTGACATAAAAAAGTGGTGGTCTGGAGCCCCCTTTTTTGAGCCAGGCATGAACTCAATTTTGTTATACGTAGCCCATCAAGTTGCGCATAATATGCTTCCCTGGCATTATGTTTTTGGTTCAATGAGAACACATTTTACACTACTCGTGGAATGTTTATGGGGAACAAGTTTATGGGTTCTAATAGCAGTATACTTATATCAGAAGAAAATATTTTGGACATTGTAATTGAAATTAAAAATTGGTGTTCATATGTTCTCTGCCAATATTTTGCCAATGAACTAGCTTATAAAACCTATATACATACCTATGTAAAATTCATTGAAATCTTAAGAAACTAAAATGTGTCATATATATATCATTGCATATGTGCGTAGTAAATAGTAAAAATGCTTTATAATATACAGTCTACTTTTTTGAAAAACAGTTTACTTGTTTCTTTTACTGAAAGCCTAAGCTACATGCATTGTGATTAAACTGGCAATTAAATCAGATTGAATTTAAGCTTGGTACAGGCGAAACTGCACTATATCTACCCCTGGATGTCTGATGTCAGCAGTATATAGGCTTTCTCTGGTCAGTAATGCGAACATGCTATCACAGGACTCCTGTATGTTGCGTATGACTAACTTGCCATTGACTCACTGCTAACATGAATAAAAAAATTAAATTTGATGGTAACCAATACATTGGATGTTGGATAGTTATACCGTGTTTTTTATAGTTGCGGACGTGAATCAGATTTTTGCGGGATTTTTTATTAACCAATGGGTACTACCCAAACCCATACCAAATTTGGTGTTAGTAACTTCATAACTACTTTCATCCCATCATGACTGCAAGTACAAAATACGGCCGGATGGGACGGATCTACAGATATTAATGAGGATTTTATAAGGTGTCTCTACATGGAATATAGAGACTTCCAATATGATTGAGGACAGCATTAAAAACTGCATAAAAATACTTCACTCTTTGTACTGATTGACTTTACTTGGAATAGTTTCTCCAAGTTAGCGGTTAACTTTATTAATATAAACGGTAAATGTATTTCTGATGCTTATCTAAGTTAGATAAATAATGGAAAGCTTTGTTATAGGTTTACTACTATGCCTATATACATTATTACAGTAAGTATGATTGCGCATCAGAAAGATAAGATAAAACAGCTAATCTCTTTATCAACTCTACCACATCACAGTCACATACAAACGAACAATGAGGTAAGATTCTTTAGCAATTTTAAATGTAATAATACACCATTTCAAATAAAAAGTATCTTAAACTCCTGTAATTATCCCCACTATTTCGGTCCAAGTGGTCGTGGCCGCTGAGCTTACATCAACATCTTCTTCAACCTCAGTCGTCACTGTTTCTTTTTTAAGGCGATCTTTATTTTCCCCAGAATGAATTAAAGTTTTTAAATGCCTTCCTAGTTTGGTTTTTGATCTGAAGCCCTTCTCACAGAGTGAACACCAATAGGGTCGTTCTCCAGTATGTATCCTGGCGTGAATTTTTAACGCTGCTCCCGATGTGAAACGCTTTGGACAGTATGAGCATATGAAAGGTTGTTCCCCGGAATGAGTCCTCAGGTGACGTCTTAGATGACTCATTTGAGTGTATCCCCTTTCACAATGCGGGCATCGATGTCTGTACATTTTTTCATGCTGCGATTCCATATGAGATTTAAGATTTTGAGGATTCGCAAAAACTCTATTGCACTCCTGACACTTGAATTGTTTCAAGTTTAACTCCTCGTGTGTTGTCTGATGATATCTTAACATAGCAGCTTGTGAGAAGCTTTTTCCACACAACTCACAGATATTAGCTTTCTCCCCAGTATGGCTAACAGCATGAATTCGGAGTCGGTGCTGTCGAAAAAATCCTTTAGGACAATACTCACAACGTAGGGGTGGGACTTCAGGATGTATTTGCTCTATATGAAACTCCCGTTTCAAATGACTGACAAATGCCTCGTTGCAGTACTTAGGTCACAGTGCTCACAGATGTGATTCTTTTCACATGTTGATGCTGGAGGAAGAGAAGAAGAATAAAAATATACAATTACTAGTATTAAAATTAGTAGCTAAAAGAACTAAGCTGATTGTTTGAAAAAAAACCGTACGTTTAGGCTTAAACAATTTGTCCTTTGGTGCTCTCATGTGTCTCTTCATATGGTTCTTTAGGTGGTCCTGACGGCTAAATCGCTTTTGACAGACATTACATTCAAATGGCTTTGTAACACCTGCAAAGTATTATGAATTTAAATATACATACATACAAATGTAGCAACATGCATGCTGGTTGCATATTATTTTTCGTAAAAAAATATTCTTGTTGTAAATACTAAATACCTTCATGTTTCTTTTTGACGTGAATATCCCGACGGTGGGGATCGGTGAATGTCCTCGAACAATGCTGACACTGAACCCGTTTGCCAAACAATTGATTTTTGACCATAATGACGGCTTGTGAGTCCATCACTTTTTGCGTAATATCCGGTTCCAAACCAATGTTTTCATCCGCACCAGAGGTATTTATGGTCATCAATTCAGTTCCATCAAGCTGAATAACTTTTACCTCATAGTTTACATCTTCGTTCTTAACGATAGGGACCCGCTTAGTCGTTTTTCGTTTACCACTCCTCTGCTGTTTAGGCTTACGAGTTTTCTTTACCTTTGGTTCTTTCTTCACTTTGACTTTAGGAATGCCTTCTGCCTCAGAATCCTCACTAAGATAATCAGATTCATCGCTACTTGAGGGTGGGATTCCAACTCTTTCACTGATAAACATTCCACGCTTCGGTGACCAAGCAGGATCTTCTTCATCCATTTCCTCATCATTTATTAAACCCAGCTCTCCTCCTACTGATGGTAACTCTGGCTTAACTTCAATTTCTTCATAATTATCTTCACTGCTTTCTCCTAATCCTGATAATTCATCGTCCGATAACTCATTAAGCATGTAAGTAGGTCGCTTTATCAGCCTACCAAAGGAAGTTCGTACAGCTGGTACATCCTTTTTGCTCTCATCTTCAGTTTCAGTGTTTTCACCCTTGTTATCGGTATCAGCACCAGTTTTATTTATTATAACAGTTTCAGTCCCGGTCCCGGTGGTCGGTATCACAACACCTTCTTTGTTGACCATCGAAGAGGAGAATATATTTGGCAGTACATTTTTACTGTCAGGAAGTATTTCTGAGGGCTCTGTGCTATCATGAACTTGGGATAGTTTCTTCGGTTTTCTTCCGGGTTTATTGCCGCTAATACCGATAGACTTTGGAATCTTGGGCGGTCTCCCGTCTGCAGTAGAATTTTAACACAAAAATGAATGATTTTATGGTACCTAATGTATTATCATTACTAATGGTTCAATAGGTATGCATACACATAAATATTGTTTTTAAGCAACCAGCCACGCACATACCATTAATGATATCATCCCGAATGCGGTCGATAGTGTCTAAAATATCTGCCAATCCAGGAATACTTCTTCTACTTTGAGCAATCTCCTGATGTTCTTTACTTTTGTAAAATACGTGACTGTTAACTATTTCATCTTTGATACACTGGCGTAGATAGTATAAATCTCTTTCCAATTGCCTCAATTTCTCTAAAATTTCTTCGGTTTCGGCTAACTTTGCATCACAATTTCGACAAATAGGGACCTGGTACTCTTTATACGATCGTCGCGTTACAATTGACATATTGATACGAGAAATTTCAAAAAAATTTCCAAGAGTTCTACCAAATACAGCATTTTCATCGCATGCACTGTTTTCGCTACCACACTCTTTATTTGACGTATCATTTATTCTGCTGTCCTTTTTCTGGCGGTCTGGGTTAGGGAAAGTTTCATAGCAAACCAAGCATACAACTTCATCTGGTATTTCTGGTTTGTTTGTAGTCGACGTAGACGTAACAGCAATTTCCTTATCACATTCTATTTTTAAATTAGTTACTTCTTCTGTGTTTTGAATTTTAATTGATTTTGCCAACATTTGTGTAGCAATAGGAATTCCTGGCTGTTGTGACTTGTTAGAATTATTATCTTCTTCAAGATTTGCATCGTTCTGTATGATATCTTGATTAGCATCAATTAGTTCAGTCTCTAACCCACTTACACTTTCCGAAGCCGTTGTTTCCTTCTGACTTGGAACCTTTGTCTCTTTCTTAATGATGCCAGTCGGACTTTCATCTGAGACAGCGACGGAATTTCCTTCAGTGTTAGGAGGTTTATCGTCTTGGAGGTGTACGCTTATCAGCCGCGGTTGTGTTTCGTCACCCTGACCTCGTGTCAACTCTGAGAGTTGACCTGGGTCCGAATGAACAACTATGGTTTGTCGTACCCCATCAGTATCCAATACAGCAATTTGACCGTCTCCTACCACAACGGACTGACCCATATGAGACGGGTTGATTGATGTTGTGTAAACTGTTCTAACCCCGGAATGGTGAGAAGTTACGAAAGTGGGATGTGTTGATACCAATGGAACTTCCTCCAAACTTTCCAACGACGCTGTCATCATTGGGACATCCCCTAATGTTGTTGTTAAAACTGTGACTTCTGTTGAGGTGGGAATCCCATCCTCTGTAGTTATAAGTGTTAGAACCTGATTAGAGTTCATAACTTCACTTTCTCCAGTGTCTGTGTTCACCACTTCAACCGTTGCTTCATCCATTGTTGCCCTTTTCCCTAATACGGCTAAACACGGTCACGATTTAATATTAACTCCCATTCAAAAATATCTGTCAAAGTCAAAGTTAAAGCAAGTTGACAGTTATTCAGTAAATCTCTCTGTATGCTGATATCATTTAAAATATCGGGCAATACTTACTAATTTTACAAAATATAATTTGCACCTTTTTGAAGTGATGACAGATGATATACCAGGTGCTTAACAGCTGATTCTTCAAACCATTTATTTAATGAACGTGCTAGTTGTAGTACAGTCACTATATAGTAACATTTCATTTATGTAGCACAAAACCATTTTTTCGAGACGAACAAAAGTAAAAACAAAAGTTGAAAGCTATGAAGTAAAAGATTTTATTAAAGTTTTTAAAATGAGAAAAATGTGAAGTCCTTCTTTTCCCAGCAGACTTTTAAAAACAAAAAATATGTAAACATTTAGCATGATTTGAAAATTTGTATGGGCAATGTGCGCTGCAATGCAGTGGTGAGTGGTATATATAAGCTCGCTGGTAGTGAATCTATGTACATACTTGTACATACTATATATACTTCTCTCGCTGTCCTGTCCCATATTCCTATCACCTATTCATACTTTTGCAGTTAGTTGTACATACAAAGTTAGCG